>CAJUYH010000210.1:0-80340 GCA_910591685.1 Galerucella tenella | reverse complement strand
TTCGACGTATTAAATACTCAGTAGTATCTTAATTACACATGTATATTGATTGAATAAATAAAGAATGAATATATTGATTTTAATAATATTACAAAAAATGAGAATAAAACGTTGAAAAATTGTCATTGTATTTTCGTAATTGATTTAATAAAATTCGACGATTGATCTAATAGTTGCTCTGTCTTATCAGTCAATGTGCAATAACTGTGATCGAATGAGAGGGAGGGAGATAATAAGATAAATATATTTTATATATATATATATATATATAATAAAATGTATGACAAGGATTGTATGGTGGGAAGTGGAGATTTGTTACCTCGATCCATGGGTATATAAATGAGAGGCGGGCAATATCGAAAACTGGATATTGTAAATGTGTATGAGTGTGTGTTAGTTGGAAAACTGGTTGCCTAGTTGATGGTGGGGACGATGAAACAGATTGTGTATATGTAGTGGGGAAAGCTCTAGAGGGAGCTCCGGTGTCATACCTTGACCAATCTCAACGCGACTTGTTTTAAGCTATTCCGCAACGACCTTAGAACTCGCAATCGTCGTTGAAACCGAAATGGCAAATCAACACACACTATTTATATAGATATATATATTTACTGCAATGACAATTGAATAAACAAATACAATTTATTTATTTCCATAGTATAAATATAAATCACTGTATTTTTATTTATTCTATTTACACCTGTGAATTTAATGTTTTATTAAATTTTTTTTCATTTTCTTTGTTTTTATTATTTTTTTTTATCTCATATTTATCCAATTTCATGTTTGTGTTGATAAAATCCATACAATAAACTTAATTCCAATATACGAGTTATTATTATTATCATTATTATTACTATTATTATTATTATTATTATTACTATTTATTTTCTTTATATATTCATGTGAGATAGTATGGGCAGACAAGTAATATCAGCCTTGATGAGATAGCAATATATGTATAAATATTCGTCCGGTATGTTATGTGTGATCCATCCATAGAGAGGTACGTGAAAAAAAGAAAAAAAGAAAGAAATAAAATGACAATTTAAAACTATAATTTTGTATATATAATCGGCACGTGTGCGATTATTCTCGCTCCATCTCTCTCATTCACCACATGTATATATATATATATATATATCTCATATAATTGATGATTCGTATCCAAATATTTATCATCTTTAATATCCTTTTCTGTTGATTGAGATAAAAATATATAGAGATGTTTAAATACAAACTGTATTTATTGCGTTACCGGCACCTACAAAAAATAATAAAAAGCAAATAATAATAATAACAATAATAATAATGATAATAATAATTTATGTCTAGTTGTAAGATACACCATACAGTCTTTTGATTTGATGTTTATAGAAGTCAAGGTTATCTGATATTGCGTTTAGATTTATTATTTTTATAGTGATGTTGTAGTATGTGTACTTCAGTGGAAAATATTGATAAACATTTTCTTAGAATATCAGTATTATTATCATTTGTATGATATATGTAAAGCAATTAATTAATTAATTTATTAATACATGATTTTAGATTGTTGAATTTATCAAGTTGATTTTAATGTAAAATGGCTTTATCTATTTATATTAATTTTTCGTCTTGTTTATTGTAGAAATAATAATTGGACAACTAATTATTTAATGTTTCTATTTATTTTTCGTTCGTATAATATTTGATAAAGAGCTTGTGGTATTTGTTGATGAATTATATTGGTTGGTACTGGTGAACACCATGAAATTAAATTTCATGGACACACATACACACCAGCAGTCCCAATCCGGAAATATTTTTCACGTTCCAATTAATTCCATGGGGGGAAATACTTTCGAATATTCCGTTAGGGGAAACAAAAAGACAATGCAATACCTATCAAAAAAAAAAATAAAAATAAGAAGAATATAGATTTAAAATTTTTTTTATATAATTTTAGTCTGATGTAATATAACTTCACTCGATGGTTTATGTGAAATTTTTCAACGTCAAAGTGACCGCGTTTCTGTATAGAACTGTATAGATATATATATTTATGCTTAGTGCGATGGCACCACTGAAAGAAACATGTATTTAGAGTATTTGGGTCAAGTCATTGGCGCGAGTGTTGGGCATTCACTCTTCGCTTTCATATGTACACGTCACTTTCACGATGCACCAACTGAAAAAAAAAATAAAAAAAAGAGAGGAGAAAAATGAAATATAAATTAGAATAAAAATAAACTAAAAAAAATAAATAAAAAAATACAACCTGCACATATTTGTGAATTTATTATTGTCTGTTCACTCTGTCCGACTGTAAAAAAAAAAATATATTTATGAGATTATTTAAACGAAACATAGATAGCAGTTGATGTAAAGAATTATATATATATATGTGTTTGGATACAAAAAGAAAAGAAAGAGGTTGTGAAGTAAAAAAAAATATCCTTGAAAAAGTCATCGACATCGGAGCAGTGACTGTGCCTAAAAGAAGGGACATATTCGGTAGAAGAGACTTTACAGGCTTAAGGCAAGTCAATAACCTGAAAACACGTGAGACTGCGTTGAATAGAAGAATTTAATGACAATACTATTGTATATAATATATTGATGGTGCATCAACGCCGCATCATAGTGGACCTAATGCATAAAAAAAATATATATATTTATACATGAGAATATATGACAGTATTAAACTTTCACTCTTTTATTTTTTATATTAAGCCACAATTAAATTGTTATATTACTTTTATATATCATACATACCATTATGTAATTTACAGAGTTCAGTTTTAGGTTATGTTACCATGTTGAGGCATTAAAGAAGAAATAATTGTTCACTTTTTTTGTCCTTATGTAATTGTTTGTTGTATTGTGATGTTTCATGATTGTTTGAGCTTTTATATATAAATAAAGGCATATTGTTTCAGGTGATTAATACAATTGAGTAGGTAAGTGAACGTAAGTCGTGGAGAAAATAATTCTTCCGGCCATGAAGACATCGAAATGTGCCTTTTTTCCTCAGGCTTCTTTGTATTTTTTTTTTGTACGCAACTATTTGTTTGTTCTGGTATTTGGAAATTTTATTGACGCACTTAGATATATTGTACAGGAGAAAGTTGGTTTTAAGGACAAAAATTCGATTTTTCTAGTATTTCTAAATCAATGATTATATGTAGATGCATATAATTAACATTTTAATGTACATTTTACTCTTAAAGATTACATTTATATCAATTGCACAAACATTCGTAATTTCTTTATGATGACTAAAGCCATTAGACATTTGTGTATTTGAAATGTAATTAAAAAAATAATGGAAGAATTTTTTTTTTTTTACGGTTCTTGAACACTGCACAAAAATTCAGATACTTCACTCAACTATACCTTATCCCTGTCGATATTATAGTTATCTACACATAGAAGCCTCATTTATCAATTACATTATTTTACATTATCGATTAGCAGCAATTTACCATCACCGTTCGTGTAAAAAAATACATTTTCGCGCGAGAATGACAGAGCTATTATTTCAAAGTAAAATATTTATTTACAATAAAAAATAATATGAGTGAGACAAAAAAAATACAAAATTTATATCTACAATTCAATTATTCCGCTGTCATCAGGCAAAACTTATTTGATGCCAATGAATGACAAACCAAATAAATTGTTTCTATTACGATTAACGCTTGGGCACATCATAATTCACTCTCGATACATGTTTGTATATATAGATAAAATTATTAAAATTACACAAAAGGCGGTGACTCAAATAGAAAAAATCACGACAATATCTACACCATCAAATATCAACTCTACATCAATCAATAACCAATCCTATACAAAATAAAGAAAAAAAGAAATGAAAAAACAAATCAATCATAACCATACACAAACAATGGCTTTTAAGCATTCAAAACCTTCCATAATAAATCTATCAAGTGTAAATCGACAGATTTATACCGGACGTTGTATATATTTTTATATGGAATCCCAAGTACAAGGGACGACAAACATAACCCCAAAAAAAAATGAAAAAAAAAATACATATAAGAATTGAATGTAGTCGTCAATCGTCGTACTCGCAATCCACACAATGCTAAATAAAATATCTATGTTCAATTGACATTATCAAACCCTCTCACATTCTTCTATCACACATATTGTAAATGTGTGCGTGTGTGTGTTTTTTTTTTTTTTTCATATTACTGCATTGGCAATATACTTTTTTGGCTGCTTCAGATGATGGAAGTGATCAGTCGCGCTTTGAAATTAACAAAGCGTTCACTAGTTGCCGCAATGCGCTGCAACAAAAAACAAAATATATATAATGTTAGCCACACAACAATTTAATAAGCACATTTATATATATCTGTCTCACACATGCATATTTATGTTAATATTTATATACACAATATTATATTGCCTTGTAGTTGTTGCCACAAAAAGTGAATGCATATGACTAACATAATTTAATGGCAATATCTCGGGTCAGACATTCTATGCATACCCGGATATACAGGTTTCAACCCCCATATTTTTCATTATATATATATATATATATATATATATACATGTAAGTGCTGTGAATTTATTCAGTTGCGTAAACAATTCCCCCTTCTCCATACTCATGATAAAATGAATGCAGTTGAGTTTAGAGAGAAAGTACACTATGACATTATTGCTCTTTATCCAATTGACCAGGTAGGTATATATTGCAAAATTTATGTTTAATACATATTTTTTGTGTGTGCATTATGTATTTATATATATATATATATGTATGAATTCAATGGATGGTAAACTACTTTGTGACATATTTCGCTAATAATCACAAATGTAATTCACATAATAAATCGAGAAAATCCACTGGAATTTTTATAACGAATTATATTTCCAGCATTAATTACACCCTCCGGCAGGCTTTCTATATCAGTACTTGCAATATCTAAACTCATTTATGCTATTTTTTATTTTTTATTTTTCTTTTTTTTTTTTCGCTTTTTATCTACATTTATTGCTGAAGAAATATTGAAAGTTGGAGATTGCAATTTAATCGTGATTGAATATTATATTTAATTGATATATATCTACGATGATGATATAACTTCATTTGTAGAGTGTGTTTTTAAGTTATAATTTTGTTATTATGAAAGCGGTAAATTGTTAGGTTAGAATACGTACGAGAATGAGATCTTGAATGAGATTGGAAATGCCTCGATTAGCGATTACTAAAAGTCTGGTAGCTGGTCCTGGAACTGCCTCTTCAATTTCTGGACTTTTTCCAATTGATGGTTCACCATCACTCGATTGACTTCCACTACCTGCCACTAACTATAAAAGAAAAGGTTTGAAATTCTATTGTTTCTCCATATTCTTTGTGTGCTTTTTTTTTTACTTTTTCTCTTTGCATATGTATATATATATATATATGTAACAATTAATTTTTTTGTGTTTATTTAAGTGAACTTACTCTGATGATGTCGAAGAGAAAATTGCCTGAGCCACCACCGCTACCACCACCACCGCCACTATTTCCGTCGAGGCTTACTAATCTCTTGTTTCTGCTCTCCTCGTCGCTCAATTCTATATCGCCCAACGGTGTCAATTCGGACTCCACTGCTTCGTTTGCTGCTGGGTGAATGTCGTCGAATGACACTCTCACTTCGTTGTTTTCCGACGCTTCGCCGTTCATATCCTCTTGATTCTGATATCTCACTTGATTTACGTTCTGAAATCACACAAGACACCACAATAATATTGATGCTCTCCCAATCCAAATTGAAACGATATATTTTCAAATATATTTTCATGTTTCAATTAATTGATGCAAATGAAATATGAATGTAAATAGTTTATATCGCTATTAATTAATTAATATGTTTTTCTATTTTTCATTCTTAAAACGAAAATAGTCCCGTTCACAGGGAACAACTACAGGAGACCCAGTAGAATAGTCTCCTTTTTTAAATGTTGTCAATGAAATAGACATCGTTCGATCGTCCAAGTGATCTTTATACGATGTGAAAGACAAAATTTCCGTAGTGAAGAACAAAAGAAAAAATATATATGAAGAAATAATGAAGCATTCCACCATGTGTCACAACGTGGATGACGAATAATAGAGGAAGAAGAATCTCAGGTAAATATATTGATGAGAATAGTTATAATGCCAGACAACTGCTAATGCCATTTTTGTTTTGCCGGCATTTAGGATGATGGAAAATAACCAAACATTCGACCTTCGCTAGCAGTTCCATCCGAAGGTGAAAATTGTACCGAGACGGTGGGGATGGTGGCTGTTGATGTCGTTGCACTGCTCTCATTCTCATCATCAGGTGAAATTGTTGGTAGAGAAACCGACACTCCGCCATCACTTGTAATATTATCTGAATTGTTATTATTATTATTATTATCATGATTGTCGTTGAGATTGTCATCGTCGTCGTCTTCGTCATCTGGCAACGCCACTGTTACAGTCGACCCATCCTCATCTGTCTTTTCACCGGTTTTTTCACCACGTGCACCGCCACCACCACCACGAAGTAAACCTTGTATCAGTGTTGGCCCCAATGCACGTATCACCTCAGCGACAATCATGTTGACTTTTTTTTCAATCATCTACAAAATTTGTCATTTTACTTTCTATACAATTAAACAATTATATATTTTTTTATTTTTTTTTTGTTTCTTCATATCAATCAGATTTAAGTTGTTCCAAGAATTGTTCCAATTAATTTATTTATTTGTCGTATTTTTATTTGTTTTTTCATGAATCGCGAAGGAGGACACACGTGTTCGGAATGAGTGTCGTGAGTGGTTGTACAAATTGCGAACTGAATTCTCTCACCTGGGAAATTTCAGGAAAAAATTGTCGAAGTATTCCTATAGTCCTCTTGGTTCGATGTGATGGCTCATTGCTATCATCCACCATCGTCAATTGATCTAATGTCTGTTGTTACAGAGAGAGAAAAAAAAATGAACAAAAATGAAGACGAATGGATTATTGGAACGTTACTTTCCATTGAGAATTAATTGTTGGAAGAAAGTGTCTGAGCATTTGTGACAAGCAACCATGGCGCTTGTACACACACGCGTTCAGTCAAGTGAAAGTGCCACCGTATGTGAAACGATATAATATACAAACACTCATGGATATATGACGCACGAAGAGCAAGTAATTCTATTCACGCGAGAAATTTCGTTGTTGGCGTTGAAGGCCAAAATCATCCATATAAGTACAATGAAAATGAAGTACGTACCAAACATACTACGCAATATTTACATTTACAACGTATACGTGATGAAAGTATTCTGTTAGTTAATAGCTCGAACACTTAGGTATTTCCAAAAGTAAATGAAATAAGAATAAAAAAATTAATATTTTCACTATGTGCGATATTGTTGAGAAAATCATTTAAATGTATGAACTTACTGGCGATTCAAAATTGTCATTTTGAACAAATGGAAGTGCATTGACTAGAGCAAGTAGGCCAACAGCCACCGGAATTATCATAATGGACCTCATGGTCTGCACCTTGAGAATGAAAATTTTATCACTGATTAATAATCACTATTGAAATGGAAAAAAAAAAAGATATCGTAATATAATTATTTATCATCACCACAATTTCACTTATAATCAAAGTAAATTACTTTAATTAGTATGATATACAATTTGTATTCTTATTCTCTTCATTTAATTTTTAATTATGACTCGAGGTGATTTTTATCAAGATATGAAGGCGGATGGCCAGAATAATTTGAATGAATTATTGAATTAAAAAAAAAACTCACCGCGTTAAAATACGAAAAAAATAATAGAAAACTAAAAAATCGAAAACTCAAAACTTTCGTTCTACAATTTGTTGTTACTCAGGTGTTCAGGAGCTCGTGTGCTCCTCCACTCTCGCTCTCTGTAACTGTATGCATGTGACGATGGATAGTGAGCGGCTTTTATTAGCAGGAGGGGCCGGTTTTAGCCACCACCTCCATTGCTTTAGATGTAATATCATGGAGATGCTGTTCTCAGGCTGAAGTAAAAGATGAAGAAGGAGTGAAAGAAAAAAAAAAGCATCAAATATGTATAACTCATATGAAGTGTTTATTTTTCTCAGCAAAAAATACAATTATATACGTGTAATTAAAAAGTTTATTTCCTTTATAAATAACGTAGCGTTTGCAACTATCACAAATAATTACATGGCAATGACCAAATAACCTTCGTCCTTCATCATAAATACCGATACAAATTGTAATGGATGATCGCTTGTTTCATCACAATTTATAACGTTTATAAAATGTCCTCGTATCAATGGTAAAAGGGATACAATCAAATGGAATATATAAGTGTTTGATAATTGCCATAAATTACCATTGAGATTTATTTATTCGTTCACATTATTTGTTTTAGATGTGGAATTTAATTTAGTGCTTCGAATTCTTCCATTCACAGTGTTTAAATTAGATATATTTTTATTTCCGGGGAATTTATCTAATGCCATGAGAGGAATTGCTTTTATGATATTTAAATGTATTTGTAAATAATATTTTTTTATATTCTCCAAAATACTTTGCGTGTTCAACATTCTAATAACAATAATATTGCGAGATTATTATAATTATCTTTGCGTTTTCTCAGGGTATAAAATATACAAGAGATAGGTGCAATCTTCGTGACGTATGCCCAAGTGGATTCTCATGTTTGTCAGTAAATTGAAGAAAAAGCAAAGTAGAATAATAATATAAAATATAATGGAAAGAAAGGATAGTGATAGAGATTATCTATTACAATGAGTGGGCTGTAAATTGTTCAATCGAATAATTTGTCCGAGTACAGTTTTATATACCGCAAAACACCTGACAATATTCCGTTGTGAATGTTGTTGACCTTGCCATTAATTAATATTTATGATTGTGAGATTGATTACATTGAGTTACATTGAGACAAACCAAAAAAGAAATGAATAATAATAATAATAATAATTTCAATCTGTTATGTCAATTGAAAACAAAAAAAAAAAAATTTATAATATTTCATCATTTTACAAATTATTCAATAATTAAAAGTGAAACCAGCCGCGTTTTGACTGACGTATATGAAATAATCCAAATAATTTTCATCGATATTGTACCGACTTGATTGAATAATGTCTTTATATTTAAATGTTTACTTGACCATTCACTAGGCGGAGGCACCGCAAGCTTTTACGTCCCCCCTCTTAACAACACGATTATTTTAATTGAAGTACAAGTGAAAAAAATTGATAAATAAATATCTTCAATAAAATAAATGTAAAATAATTAATTCGATGCATAATGCTATATAATAAAAGATCCAATTGCATTATCATAGACGTCTAAAAGCATCGAAATATACAAATAAGAATATATATATGTAAAAAAAATTGATATAACATATTTTCTCAATATATTATATAATAAATATAATTAAATACAAGCAATCACGGAAATTATGTGGCTGATTTTATAAGTCGTTCACGAATAATATATACAGGAAATTCAATAGTGAAATTCTCTTACATTTTTAACGTCAATCATTTATTTATTTATTTATTGTCAAGTAATATTATATATATGCATGATATTTTTTATTCATCTGTCAATCAATAATGTCAAAATGAATGAAAAAAAAAATGAAAGCAGAAGACATATATAATTGTTATACAAACAACAAATGAAAAGGATATTCTCACAATTATGAATGGATTATTTGATGAACATGAAAATTGTATTTGGCAGATGTACGATTAAGTAATAACATATGAACAATTAGTCACGCATATTTGCACATAAAAGAAAACGGAATATAGACGTTGATAAACAATATATAACTCGACAATATTGAATCAATGAAATAATGAAAATAAATAACAATAATGGCAAAAATATTAATAATATAATAAATCGAATTGGTGGACTTTGGAATTGCACTGTAACAAATACATTATATACAGATAATATCACGTGATTATTCTGTACACAATTCACTTTGAATAATATATATCCGATGTCTTCGCTAATAAGAAATGTCACAGTCATATAAAACGACAATTCTTTTTCTTTATATTGTTTTTTTTGTTCGTTTTACATTGCGTAAAGTTAGTCAATCGTAACAACGGAAATAGAGCTCTATGCCCGCACATTCTATCGATATTTAATATTATAAAATAGTATGTGCAAATGGGAAATAAATGCATTGGTGCGTGATGTTCATGAGACAGGAAGAGCGTAAGGGTTCTATTATCCACCACCCGCGTCTCAATTCACAAACTATAAAAGCTACTTGTAACTTTTCTGGCCTTTCAGGTTGACATTCAGACGTCGACGTAGCAGTGTCTTGTGTTAATAATAAATAAATAATAGATAATTAAACATCAAACGATAATGAAACCTATGAAATTTCAGTATTTTATTGTTTTGATTATTACGATTGGTGTTGAATTTGTTTTGGGTTTACCAACGCCCACGATTAATCTAACAAATCCACGAGAAATTTATTCACCGTCCAATTATGTGGAAATTAAATTGCCAGTGGAAATCACCACAAGAGATCAATTGATTGATTGGATTAAAAATGCTATGCAGACAATGGCATCAAAGATTGATATCACACTTGCATCACAACACGAGCCGCAAATTCAACATGGATCACAATCATCAATTAAAGATACTGAATATAAAAAAGTAGAGATACCATTGAATACAAAATATAAACCAGCAATGCAACGAAATACTTTTATCAATGTTGATAGTCCTTGGTTGAATGGTGGAAATGAAATACTATCGCCATTAATCAATGGCGAATCATTTCTACCATTGATATTGGGCAACACTCATCCAAAAATTTCCATCAATGATTTGCATAAATATTTGTATAATGAGAGTAAGGGAAAGTTTGTCGGTACAACTGAGAGTACTGTGATGAAAACGGAATTGGAGAAGCATCCTAATAATTCAAAGTCTTCTTTAGAATCTCTACGAGATACAAAAAATGTAAAGACATTGAATTCATCAAGAATATTACCAGGAAATGTTCCATTTTCTATTCCATTTGAAGCCTACATTACAATAACTCACGAATCATCCACTGACAATCAACAGCAGCAGCAGCAGCAGCAGCAGCAGCAGCAGCAGCAGCAGCAGCAGCAGCAGCAGCAGCAAAAACATCAGCAGCAACAGCAACTAACAACTCCAGAGACTCGTGATCCACCCGATGATTTTCCTCCCTACTTTGAAAAAGTACCAGTGTCTCCAAAAAAAAATTCAACAACAGACAAAACTGAATCATCCACAATCAATAATAGCGATAAAAATTCGAGAAATAATCATATTGCACTTCTAGGTGATATATTGCGAATGTTGGGATTAAGTAAAAAAATAAAAAGCAAACAGAAAATTCAGGAGGCGGCAACAACTTCAACAATTGCACTGGACAGACGAATGAAAAAACGACGCAAAGAATTTACACCACAGCCATCACTTGATTTTGAACATGTACGTGCACCAATAGTTTATTTACTCGAATAATTGTGCAATTAATTTTGTGTTGTATTAGCACAAAACCATTTAATGAAACCAATATTTCATCTTGTATATAAATCTTTCAGCGGCATATTTTTTTATAACAATTATATTTATGTATTATCATTGTTACTGATCTCTTACTCAAGCAAAGATCAAACGAGAAAGCCATTGGTTGTGCCACGCGCATGTCACATACATAATATTTTGCAATACCACCTCATCATCAGGCACGACACACTGATGCGTTCATGCGTACGCAACTAAATTATAATCATTTGCTTTATTTTTCCATTGAAAGAATCACTTGATACGTTTGCCAATTTGTCGTCATACACTTTCCACATCAAACAAATTATAATGTTTCACATAAATGTATTTGTTTTCATTTTCTTTTTGCACATTCAGCCATCGTCAAGACCACGAAGAAATGAAACGTCTGAGCGCCAGGAATTCGATGAAGAAGATGATGAGGATTATGAGGAGGAGCAAGGATCACTTGGTTCAATAGCAGATCTTATACCATTGGCACTTCCAGTTCTTGAAGATTTGAGTAATGTGAGAGGAAGACGATGAAAAAAAAAAAACTAGTAATAAAAATGCATGATATATTTAATAATTACCATAAATTTATCGTATTTTAGCCGGAGAGTGAAACAGATTTAATTGAGTTGTTACAAGCAGCTGTTCCACTGGTTCAAGGTCTCTTAGAGGTGAATTTAATTTATGTGAATTAATGCGATTGTTGATTGTAAATATAGTATTTAATATATAATTTATTGCAGCCGGATGAAGAGGGAAATGGCGGTGCTAATGAATTAATTTCGATGATTGTGCCTATTATAACGAAGATTATTCGTGTAAGTGGCCATTAACACACTTTTTTGAGAGAAAAGAAACGAAGAAGTAATACAAAAATATTGAGAAATATATATATATGAATTGATGTATTTTTATTTTTTTGTCATTCAGGGAAAAGATGGTGAAGGGAGCGATATTGGTGCGCTCATTGGTCCTGTCTTTGGTCTTTTAGCTCCTTTTATTGGACCCGTACTCGCACCTGTGATTGGTCCATTAGTTCGCACAATTAGTAACGTGAGTCAATCAATTGAATTGACAAAATAAAAGAACATTTTTTGTGTACATTTTTAGATGAATAATAATTTTTTTTTTTAGCCACCAACCGAAGGTTCCTCTTTGGCTGCATTAATTACCGCAATTACAGGACCTCTCAGTACGGTAATTATATATTATTCATTAATATTTCTCAACAATAAATCTATATATAAAATTTGCAATATCGTATGAAATCATGATTATTTATGAATGTGTCATAAGTTGCATCAATATTTCAACACTTTTATTGCAAAAAAGTAAGAGCAGTCGTATTAGCATTTTTTTGTAACATGTCATTATATTTATATTTTTTTAACATGTTGTTTTAGCCTCAAGAGCCAAGTGGAATGTCACCTCTATCGATTGTAATTGCAGGCGCAACCGCAGCATTACTTAAAGTATATAAAAATGATTTATCAATAAATGACCAGATTCAATAAAATTTATTTGTCCTATTTCATGTTTATTTTCGTTTGTAATTCAAGGAATTGAATCCGGGTGGAGTTGGCGGCTCGGATTTGGGCGCACTCGTTGGTGCAATTTTATCTGGTGTAATTGCTGGCACAAGTGCTGGTCTTAGTGGCGGTTCATCGGCGCCAGAGGAAGCTCATCACCATCCTGGATATGGCCCATACACAGTTGTAATAAAATTCAACTAATTAGACAATAAAATGATATATAAATCAATAGCTAATCATAATAAATCATATGTAATTGTAGGATTTGAAGGCGCCACAAGTTGGAGGAACTTTCAACGCAGGTTTCACTGGAAGACCATCACCTGGACCACCACTCAACAGTCCTTTCAATATTGTAAATACTTTCTCTTTAACACCTCACACATCAATCATCAACAATAATAGACTCATTTATTTGTTTATTTACCACTTGAAGTTGATTTATTGATTATTGGATAACCAAAACTTAGGTACGAAGACATCGTCCAGCCAGCACAGTAAATATTGGATCCACTGTCAGACCACCGCCATCAAATTATCCTCCTAGACCGCCTGTTTATGTGCAACAATATGCGAGACCAAGTCCCGTACCCTACACACAGTCACGACCACAGTCATACTCTCATCTACATAATCCTATTTCTGCAGCAGCAACAAATGGCCACGGTGATTCTTATCTTCCTGCGGGATCTGTAAGTTACCACAAATACAATTGATAATCTAATCAATAACCAATCTATGACAATTCAACAAAATGTTATTATTTATTTGAAAATCAAATTATACAATATTACAATTGACTGTTGGTTTTTCTTTTTCATTTTGTTAGACTGCAGTTCCAGCCAATACCGTAAATCCATTGTCACTAATTTCAATGTCAGTGACAAGTATTTTAGGTGCGGGTGTTCAAGTTGTGTCATCGCTTGTAAATGCAATATTTGGTATAATCGGAGCGTCATCGCAGCCACCAGCACCATCATACACTTATGGCGCTGGTTAGACTGTTACATGGCGAACAGTGAGAGTTATTAGATGAATAACATAAATTCTTCCAGCATCATGTGTAGAATAGCAGTGGAAAGTATCTCAATAGTCAGACAATGATTGCATAATTGTTTGTCGTAAAGACATCACACAAGGAAGAATTATTTTGGTTCGAGGTTGTACATTTGTCTGCTTATGCATCTTGTTATGGATGAGTGGTATCATGATATCTACACAAACATACATAACATAATATATATATCCGTATAATTATTAGCAAATGCATATGTTACGTTTTATTAAACCTTCGCGTGATCGTCGAAGTGGAAAATGGTATATTAAAGTTTCCGGGGTGACACACGGAAGCTTTTACGTTTATAATAACAAAAGACATAAAAGAAACAACTAAATAATAAAACAACAGCAACACCAACATTGAATGTATTATCAGTTTGCAATGAATTTATATCAAGCGACGATGCAGTATATTGGTACTCGTGAATTCACACCACACCCTCCGTTATGAGATTGTTAGTTATGCATTTATATATATACATATGTTTGTGTATAGTGAATGTTATATAGATTAATAATAATAAATGCCGTCAGTTGTGTTACAAAACTCATATACTTTCATCGAGTATTATCAATCATTGATCCTTTTGACTTTCTCACGAATCTCATTATCATTACTTTCATTCTCAATTTATGATTTATTTATCATTTATGCGTAAATATATACTATGACGAATTTTTTTTTCTTCGTTGTGTTTATTATTTTTATTAGCACTTAACGATGATGTGGATTTTCATTTATTTTATATATTTGTACGTTGATTAATCAAACAATAATATGGGAAAGATATATAAATGATGAGTCGCCGACGAGAGAGTCACGACGGAAGTGAAATGTACATTTCTCTTGTTTTGCCACGCGCAATTATACTTCCTGGAAGTATATTAAACTTATTGTTGTCTTGTTAAATTATATGTATACGCATATATATATATATATATATATATATATATATATATATAAGTGTATGAGTTTTCTTAAATTTTATTCGTAGTTCGAAAAGATGAGAAAATATTGCGATGTTTTATGCGAGTTATATTTGTAAATTAATTTGTTAGATCCTTCATATAAATGTTATTGATTAATTCTTGGCGTTGTAAGTGCGTTTGTATGAATGCAATTGCGTGAAGGCAAACAAGAGAGAGAGGAGAGAAGAGAATCCACTGACCTCTTTACTTCTTATAACATTTTTTTTTCCAGTTTTTTGTTTAACCTCTTTTTTTTTTTTTTTTATTCTTCTTGCACACACTGATGTCCTGTTTTATTCTTCATCAATTTATAATAGCTGCAATACACACAAGAGTCGCATTAACGATTTGAATTTTTCGTAGACGTGATTTCTCTTTCGATTAATCATAAAAAAATAATAATGTTTTTGCAAAATGAAAGAAAAAAAAAACAAAAAACGAATTTTTTATTTATTTATTCGCGACATTTGGATATTATTTCCTTTCCCCTGAATTGTTCCAATGTTGAAATCATGAGAGGTCACATTTTTTTTTTTTTTTTTCATCGGGTATTGAACCCCCCTATAGTACTTGTAATTATAAACGCAACTGAATTTTTTTTTTTATCTTTTATATCGATGCAACAATATTGCGTGCTTTCAAATATACCTGTTAAATGGATATTAATATATATATATATATATATATGTTTATAACTATTATGCGTTCTCGGGCGCCAGACGTCGAGTCACGTATTAACTTGAGGGATTGCGACATCATGGTTGTAATAACTGGAACACGCGTCGTCGCAAATACATGCTCATAAGTTCATAATATAAGAGCAAGATAAAACGACACCTTCCATCATGATAGAAAATTATTACAGCATATAACAAGATATATTTAATTATGGTTGAGTATTAATTTTCTTATTTCTTCTTTTTTTTTTTTTTTCTTCCTATCATTCTATTAAATATTTAATGTGTCGATGTGTGAATTAAATATTCTCTCGTTTCAGTGAAAAGAAGATTGCCACGTCTTGAAAGTCTTCTGAAGGACTATTAGAAAATGAAGTGAAAAAAAAAAAAATCAATCTCAATCCAAGTTATAAATAACAAATTCAAGTGAATTCTCGAGTTGTATTAGAAAAATGCGCTCTAGAATTTACAACATTACCAGCGATTGATGGCCAGTTCATTTTTCATATTGAGCAAGTAACTTATTGAATAAACGAATAAATTAAATTGATGATAAATAAAAATATTTTTAATTGATGGTTTAATTTTTTTTATTCATTTGTATTTTTTTTTTGTTTTTTCAGCAGTGTCTTTGTACTTTTATTTGTGTGATGTAAATGATTACGTTGGCCGAGATGAATTGAAACAAGAAAATAATATTGATAAATAGTTTTCTTGTGAAAATTAAAGTGACAATAATAATAATAATAGGACAAATGTCTGTTTGCTCGGTGGTTAAAAGACAAGGTCGAAGGTCTTGGACGCTCTCTTCCACCTCAATCTTTTGTCTTTCTCTATATCAATGCAAAATTGCATAATGCCACAGCAATTTACGTACATATTCACTTTCACATTACATTATTCAAGATGAAGAATAGAGAGATATCGTAACAGACACGGAAGAAGAGAAAAAAAAAAAAAGAGACCATAAACACAATAAATATATGCTGAGTTTAAAGATCGAACGATCGTGGCATAAATTGCGTTTATCTACCTCGCAAGTTAAAGGTAAGAGGTTAATAATAAAACAACAATATATAAAAAAAAAAAAAAAACCATATGAAATGGTAAAAAGATAAAAAAATCTTCAATTCAATAGTTAAAATAATTTTTTATCTATTTTTCGCGCGGTTCGTCAAAGACTTTGTAAATGTTTGAGTGAACGCACGCCATCTTTCACACACAAAGTCGTCACTGTGGAGAAAGTAGAAATATTTATTTGGGTTATTCAGAGATTGTAACGAATAACGACCCACACAAAGCTATATATATATATATATATATATATATATATATATATATATATATTTATATATGTATATGAATATAAGAGAAAAGTTACGTAAAAATTATATATACACAAGTGTATAAAAATCTGTTGGTTCTCTTGAATATTTTATAAACAAAAATATATGGATAGATATTACTATATACCTAGATATTACATATATATATATATATATGTTTGAGTTTGTGTGTGTGAATACTGACGAGATATGAATTATATGCATAATATATTCGTGTGTATATAAATTAATTTTTTTTTTTTTTCATTTTTTGCTTTAATGCTAACAATGACGAAATGCTCTGATACAGAGATCAATTATTGCAACTCGTTCAGCCGGAGCATTGATCGATCGAAAGATCGTACTATATATACACACACACACACACACACACATACACACTCTCTTTTACGCAATATTCAACACGTGTATACACAAAAATGGTATTTACAAATATTTATATAAATAGGCGATTATGTTTAATAAAATGTAAGTAGGTATTTGTTGCACGCGACATTATTTTTTCATTCAATTGCACAATTATTCCAATTTTTATTTTCTTTGATCGGTATATCATGTTGCTTCTAACATCCGCTTATTGAATTTCCCCATGATGTGACAAACTTTCTTTCTTCAGTGGTGTCCACATATCGCATTCACATTCGGTCTTTCAATGAGTGTTGAACCATTCCCCAGATGATGTAAAAATCAATTTACAATTGAACATTTTCAAAAAATTATATTCGTTTTTTTTTTGTTTTGAGCTCTTTTTTTTTCATTGATAAATATTTTTTTGTGCAATTGCGTAATCACTGTGTGTGTGTGTGTGTGTGTGTGTGTGTTATTATTTGTGTAAAAATTATTTGCGGTGGATTTTTTCCTGTTGGAAGAAGCAGAAAAAAAAAAGTTTCATCTCCACATATATATATATATATATATATATATAAAGTTTGATGAGGCTGCAGTAGAAAAGGCCAAGAACGGTAAGACAATCTCTTGCGAGCATTGACTTTGACGATTTGATCGTGTCACCGCAGATTCGAGGCTTTCAATATTTTTTTTTTTTTCTTTTTTATTTCACCGCTCGTCATTTTACGTAATGATTATATATCTTAATAAATATCTGATGGTCTGAGGGCTAAAATGTCGTGGAAGACATTCGATAAACATATATATATATATATTCTCACCGTGCTCACGTTGGAAAGTCAACAGGACAAGAAGTTTTAATATTTGCTTTCGCCATGTATTCAAACCCTCTTATATACGTCATGGTATAATTATTCATTCTCTTTCACTCTTGCACTTATTTTTGGCTATTTGGAAAGTTACCAGGCGAGTTATCGCAAGTCAATATCTAAATCAACACTGTCTCATATTTTCCACGCAACGTGGCACCACAAATCAGCCACAAACTTCCGTAAATATTTCCATTACTCTTTTAATAATAAGAAAAAAAAAATAAAAAATAAAATAAACAATGAGATAAATAGATATATTTATATATATATTATCAAGCATCGCATTGGATATTTATTTTTTATTGTCTTTTATAAAGAGTGATATACAACAAATGTTGCATAATAATTGTACAAAAGTTTAATATAAAATTTCATTGCATTTCATACTCTGACACTAATTTATTATATATGCAGATAAATAATATCCTTGATCCTTTCCATTTGGAAATTTCATGAGTGGCATATCTGGAACAATAAAAGTCACAAGTGAAAAATCCACGAAATAATATCAACTGTTACATGTACGTATTCATAAAAATCCATTGCACAATTATACATATTCATATATCGTCCAATTTCTATTTTAATAAAAAATAATAAAAATTCATATTAAAATTTAAATATAATCACAATCATTAAAATTATTTATATAAATAATTTTACATTTGTTTCACAACAAACATAAATTTTATTTTATCACTTTCCATTTTGCAATCGTCCTAATCAGAAACATAATTAATATATAAAATCCAATCATTCACTTTAAATTCTCACATTGTTTTATAATTAAACAAAAATTAGATATAATCATGCAATTAATTACATTATAAAATGGAGGAAGGGGGAAAAAAAAAAATGCCACTAAAGGAAATGATATTTCATTAATTGTTAAATAAAAAAGATAAATACAAAAGAGATGACTTAGTAGTAATTGCACACAAGTGATCGATCGTGTCTTTACTAATATTGCCCCTACTTTTATTCCCGCGTGCGCCATTGCTTGCACTATTAATAAAAGCCGGGTGCTGATGTCTCGTTGTGTTGCTTCTACATCATCACTTCAACGTGACAACACTCTTTCTACTGTCAACTCAATCTACATTCTATAAATACATCAATACTCCTGTCATTAAAGTGCATTCAACAATACACAAGTGTATTGTTAGATTGTTAGAGGGTAACATTGACACAAACATATTCAACTTAGTTATTGATGTAAGACCACCAAGTTGCTATCATCACACTTGACAACACCCATTCATATATCTCACAATTTTCTTCTGTATATATATATATATATATATAGTCAAGTACTGATATTCATATTCCCCTTTCAACCAACTGAAGCAACGACGTGTTCGGAGTCTCCTTCACCATCCTGCCACAAACGAGTCTCGCACCTCGACTGGTACGCATCGAAGTCTCTCACTGAGCATCGACGACTTTTCCTTGCGGTCACTGAACTCTTTTCAATTGTACGTATTAATTTTTCATTTTATCATATTTATTTTTTCTCATATAATTACATTACTTTGGCTTTTATATTTATTACTTTATATATATATTATACACTCTATTCAATAATTATAATTTGTTATTTTATTGATTGTTTAGATTGATTGAATTGGTGAATTGGCAATAAAATTTGTTGGTGTAATTATTTTTCTTTCTTTTTTTTTTTTGCTTTTATTTTGACAATTAAAAATGAAATTCACATTGGCAATTGTTGGAGTTGCAATGGTGGTTGTGGTGCTTGCAAGTTTTATTGAATGCAGTCCCATTGTAAAACGTGAAACGGATCATCTCAGTCCACTGAATGAGGTGAGTTGAAAAAAAAAAAGAAAAGATATAAAATTATTATATATTCAATAAGTTTTATTGTATATATATATTTATTTATTTTTTTTGATTGTTCCGATGGTTATTGAGAGCATTGAGTGGTTGGCAAAGCAACACGCACATCGACAAGTATATGAAATCAGTATGTCTGCACATATGTGCACATACATTTATATATATATATATATAAATATTTATATGGTGCGTCGAAGAGTGAAAGTAGTTGCATTGGTCCAGACCTTTCCGATGCCGGACGCGCGCGCTCGCGCTCGTTTCTCATTCCCGTCGCGTTTAAATTAAAAATATTCTTCCCCACGTGGAGATATTTATTTCCTTCTTCAATATAATACAAAAAAAATATTTTATGGTAATGAACAAAAATTCCGCTGTGTCATACGCGGATGATTAATCAATCAATGGTAAATATATACGTGATTGTGTTTGGTAATGATGGGCCACATTCAAAACATATTCCAAATTTCGTAATTGAAACGAATATAAAATAGCGATGAACACCACAATTTATATATGTATATTACGTAAAACGAATGTTTGTGTCATGTTTCACTTTCTTTATACAAAAATATATACATATATATATATATGTGTGTGTGTGTATAAAATGCGAAATGATTCAATTGAACATTGATTATGGTGTAGGTAAAAAGAAAAAGCAAATTTTTATCTTACTAATCAAAGATATTGATGTGTGTCAAGGCAAATGAATGGATAAAGAAAAAAACTTGTACGTGCATTTTTATAAATAATTCAAATAATCGAATGGAAAATCAAGAAAAAAAAAAATGAAAGATAATTTTCAATCATTTTTCACCTCTATTTTTTTTTTGAGTTTGTATCTTGTGAGAATATATATATATATAAATATGTGCGATGAGAATGAAATTAGATCAATATTATACAATATTGTGCAATTACAAATTAATTATATTTGGATTTAGGTGTATGTTTTGCAGAGTGATGACGATTCATCATCGTTGATTGAGGAAGAGCGTGGTGATAGAGAGAAACGAAAAATTGGCGCAATTAAACTTGGAGTTTCCAATGGCATTATAAACTTTGTTTTTGGCGTAAGTAATTTGAAATTAAAGTGCAAAGAGCTATTTTTAATATGAAAATACTCGTCAATTACCATGAAATAGATATATATATATATATATATCTTTGAATAAAAATAATTGTTAATGGTAAAAAATTTGTATTTAACTAATAGAAATAGAACTTGCATTAACGCACAATTACCATGCAAAACTTTCTAAGCAACAATCGCGTCATTACGAAGCATGCTACGTTCATATACAATTTATAAGTGCAATTTCGTAATGGGGTCAGATAAAAAACAAATATATATATATATATCCCATGATAAATGTTTAATTGTTATTATTTATTTATAAATTTTTTTTAATTTATATTCAGATTCATTATATTATTTATGGCTTTATTGTAGAAATTGGATTCATTTTTGGATGCAAAAACAAAGGCATTGGGTGCTTTAGATGCATCGAATAAAGCCAAGAATGAAATTTATGGTATTGACAATAAAAGTTCAGCAACCAGTGCATTCCTTGGCGATCTTATAAGTAAAAAAATCCAAGCTGGCACAGCGAGCATTGGCCCATTAATTAATAGCGCCACAACATTTGTAACTGCTAAAGGTCAAGGAATTGTTGGTGCTATAACATCAAAACTTGCACCTCTGAGTTCACTGTCAGCCGGTGCATCAGGTAATTATTATTGTATTTAATATTATTTATTTATTTATTTATTTTATCATAATAATATGATGGAGAAAATGAATGTTTATTCAATTATTAGGTGGTAGCAGTGGTGGAAGTGGATCGGGTTCATCATCTGTTGGTGGAATATTGAATCTTATTACCAGTCTTAGCGGTAGCAGTAGCAGTGGCCTCAGTGCTGGAAATAGCGGTGATAATGATGATGATAAAGGCTCGGCAGAAAGTAATGCTGGTGCTGGAATAAATCTTGGGGCGTTCGCCAATGTCGGTGGCGGGGTAGGATATTAAGCACACTTTCCACTCGTTACGTGTGTGCAAATCAAAAAAAAAATTTAACACAAAAACGAAAGCATACAAATATTAGCGAGCATCTCCTCCTCATTTAGAGTTCAATGTGCTTTAAAAACTTAATATTCTATATTTGATTTTAATGATTTTAAAGTTCTTTAAGTATTGATACTTTTCCTCACAATTTTTCCCGTGATTTATCATAACCTAATTCATGTAGATTTGTATATTGTACAAAATGGGTAGTTGTGGTAGATAGAATCCTTTTCAAATTCACACTTGGATAATTATTAGAATAATTTCTAGATAATCAATAACAATTTAGAGCCTTTGAGTATCCAAAACTGCCGCCTTTGAGCTTAAAAAAAATTATTCAAGCCAAAATAATTTATTCATTGATGAATTAAAATGTAATTATCATTTATTTCATCATTCCTTTTTCTTCTCTTCTGTTTATTTTAGAAATCAAAGGATAAGACGTCAAACCGTAAACCTTGAGCAGTCCTTTTATTTTTCATTATTTTATATTGCAATCCTGAATTTTTCATTTATTCTGATGGCCATTGATGATAAAAGATATTGACGATATAGAAATAGTAAAAAAATGTGCATTAGCTCGCATATATTTTTGTTCTGCCATTTATGCTTGTTGATTTATTTTAATAAGTGTAGATATTCAAGTTGTTTATATTAATAACAACTCAAATTACAATAAATATATAATTGTGTATATCATGTAAATAGTAAATTTGTACGTGCAAGAATTAATTGAATGATTTGTTGTAAAATAAAGTTGATAGAGACTCGATTGAGTGTCTTAAATAAATTATATTGTACGTGTTTATTTTTTATTTTTTCTATTATTTTACACTTTCTAATATCTATTTTTATTTCTTATATATAAATGAAGGATTTAATTGTCAATGATACTGTTATTTATTTTAATAAATACTGAATTTTTATGTGCACATGCTCTTGTTTATTTGGGGAAGGAATCGCATTTTAATCAATAATTCTTATAATTAATTTAACAAAAGTATAATTGTCTTGTTTTTTGTTTGCTTTTTTTCGTTGCAGATATCCGCGACCACAAACGACATTCCTAAATTCGATAGAAATAAAGTCGCGTTGGAGATTCCAGCTGAAGCATTTGGGACTGGTTTCACTACCATTACTGGTATCAGTAAAATTATTGGCAGAGTATTGCTCGTAAGTCTGATCTATAATCCGCCACATATATTAAATATTTTTTATTTTTTTTCAATAAATATAATAACATTTTTCATGTCTGCAGAGATCGGCACATCGGACAGAAAGTCTTTTGGAGTTGTTTAAACCATTATTTAGAGGTGTTTTTGCTATTCAAGGACTCCCTTCAGACAATCGCAGTAATAAGAAACAATCAGACACATACATTAAAATATAAATAATTTCCAAATTAAATTTCAAATGAAATAATATTATTTCAGCACATTTAATTTAATCCAGTGGTCAAACAATTTTATTCCCCTTCGTTCATTATTTATAATACCACAAAAATTTTTTGTCAACTTATTACCTCTCCACACGATTATTTGCTCATCATATTTACTATAGTTTGTACATTTATTGGAGTTATAGTGATATATCAAAGTTAATAGTTATAAAAGAATGTGCAATTTAATCTCTAAATAAATGAAAATAATTGAATACAAATATATAGATTGTAATAAATTGTGTCGCCATTTGTAAAGAGTGGGACAAAGTCCATATTAACAAAGTTACAAGTTACCGCTTTCATAAATGAAAGAGAAAGAGTGCACATTGCCGCGTGATTGCTTCAATTGCAACGATGGAAAATTATATGCAGTTGGTAATAGAAGAGACACGGAATTGGAGACATGGAGCCGGAAATCATTTGAAAATTATTTATCAAATGGTATAACAACGTTCAATTAAATAAATCATAAGTATATTTGTACAGTTATTAGGCAATTATTTCAACCTTCTGATATGTGTACCAGCTCTTTCTTTTTTTTTTCCTTTTTTTTTTCTTTCAAGGACGTCAAGAGGAAAAACCCTGAGTGTGTAACAGGTGATGAGAGAAATAAAAAGTGAGAAGACACGAGCTGGGAGCTGAGTTTGTGATTCTTCAGACCCTATTTCGCAAAGAGGAATAAAACAAAAATCAACATAATGTTGACGACCTTGAAGACCAACACCGATAGCCTGGAGGTCTCTTGGTGGTTTTGTTAGACTAGTATCAGTTGTGCTAGCTGGTTAACAAGATGCACTTGATTTCAAACGTTCTTTCAATCGTCGCGTGCACAAATTCCAATTAAATCTAGGACAAATAAGTATGTATAATTATTTATGTCGAGTATTTGTATTTATATGAATTACGTGACAACGAAAAGTCGAGTGAAAAAAGAAACAGAGAGGAAGAGAAATAAAAGGGTTGCACGAGATATAACTGGTGGACTTATTTCACCGAGTGGCATTTCAACGAGACAATTTCAGGTGAGTGTTTTTCATTTCAATTATTACTGATTTACATTGCCATATATATGTAATAATAAATTTCATCTTATTTTATAATATAATTTTATAGTAATGAAGAAAGTGGTGAAGTTAAACAGACTGCAACGCACTTTACATTGTATTAAAATGTGAGATTGCATAATTTTATGAAATTATATACTTTGTCACGTTCAATATATTAACGCCTATATTTGTATATAATGGAGAGAAAAAATGAACGTCTTCTACTTCAGTTTCACCTCATATCTCTCATGTTTTATATTTTTCACACTTTACCAATTGAATAGAAAAATGGAGAAAAATATTTCACAATTTGCATTTACATTGTGTGAAAGTTTTGTGTTTAGTTATATATAATAAAAATCCCTTTATGATTTTTCATCCAATATATTCGAGGAATAGATAAAAAATTATTTTACATTAGGTAGACTCGTTCACATGTAATCTTTTCTATTTTCTTCTTTTTTTTTTTTGTTCTATTTTTTTTTTTATATTGAAAATATAATATAGAATTGCTTTCATAACTGATTTGTAACGCACATACAGAGCTGAATATTCACGAGAAAACTATTATGTAATAAATATAGTAACGCGTGGTCCACAGCTATCTCCGGGACACTTCTGCTCTTACGATTGCGTCATTTACATCAGTTCATAGCAAACAATATTGCAAGAAAAAAAAAAAAAGAATTATAAGAAATAAAAAACAAAATGATAGAAATAAAATAGAAAGAAAAATTGAAAAATTATTTTAGCAGCCAACAATAATATTATAATTATTTTCACTCTGAATAGAAAAAAAAAAAAGAGTAGTAATTGCATTTGATTTATTGAATTTACTTCGGTGTATCTTCATACACAAAATTGTGACATTGCCAATGGTACAACCTATTCAATATTCATCCGAATGATATATATCATGCACTATTGCAAAATTGTTACAAGGATTTCTAGAGTCATCCGAAGTCATTGTGCCACAGGGGTCAATGTATTAAAAGTAGAGAGAAAAAAAAAATTTAAGAAGAAACAACTGGTATTCCATTATTGAATGCAATATTACAATATTATATTATTCATAGAATATTCATTATTTAAACATAAATACAAAATGAAAGTAATAAAAAAATAATTTATTGCCTCAACGATACTTATCCTCACAACATTAATTACTACATCTATATTTCATAATTATTATTGGCAATATAAAGTAGCGTGCGAAATAGTATCGGTTATCTATTCGTTCTAAGCAGCGAAACATTCTCGAACTTACATTTAAACAGTAATTAAATAATCTTATAATTTTTTATTTACCGCAACGAATAGAAATAATTGAAAAATTCTTCTCTCTTCTTCATTGAATCACTTTGCGCAAAATTTCGAAAAAAAGAAAATAATAATAATAATAATAATAATAATAATAAAACAAATCACCTACGAATTTTGCTTGCACGCAACACATAATAAATCTCTGAATATTTTCAACAGATATATAGGCGCGTTACAGCAGGTCTTACGTGCACATAATCGTCGTAATCGATGGAAATGTCGGTCGCGAAAATCTCGCGGAAGTTGCGCATAGAAAGTCAACACACTGCTAATATAAAGTCAATGAAGATTTATTTGTCATGTGAAAATGGCCGGTTGAAAAATAAAGATAAATATTCGCGATAGTATATTTATTTAAATTATCTTTCATCACATTCAATTTTGTGATCACACGTACAAACAATCACACACATGTATCACCATCACTCTGTATACATTCACAATATGTAATTGTTGACGCACTTTATCACGTAGCATTTCGTAACATTGTCGAAAATTTTCTCCACTTTGTCCCCTCACCTTTCTCTGTTATTCGACAACTGAACAAGGAAATTGATGATGGAGAGACATCGTTAGGTGGTCACAGTTAAAATGCCATTCAGTCAATCGTCATCTTCCTCGGTGGTTTTTATTTTTTATTTTCTATCATCTCTACTCAACTTTACAGTTATTATTCTGCCAGTGATATACCAACGTGCACATAAACATCGGCCGTAAATTCATTTTTCTCCATTTAAAATCATTTGCAACTTTCATTCGAAACTGTTTATTAATATTTATTTCATTGTTGTTTGCAGCGATGGAGAACAGATTGAAGTTGACGATATTTTTGCTTGGAGTTGGTGCAATTGTTGAAGTTAATCCTCAAAAGTGGCTAAAAACTGGAGAAAATAAGAGATTTAGCGAACTGCGGCCGAATGATATCGATGCAGGCGATGTTTATCAACGTGTTAGTACAAAGAAACATTCGAAAAGTTCATGGATTAATTCTGACACTCGACAAATTATTGCACATTCATCTGAATATAAAAATGACAATGATGAATTGTTAAAAATCCTTTCGGGCACTTCAACCACAATTAATTTTGACAAGTTGGATTCAATTGGAGATCAAGTGATATCACATGCGAATGTGAGTGAAGAAACAAAACGTGTGGCGAGACAAGTGAAAAAAAATAGACCCGGATTCTTTTGGACAATTTTCCGTGTGGCTTTTGAGGTAAAATAAATTTCAACTATTTTCATTTTATTACATTTAAATAATAATAAAATATTTCAAATTACTAAACACTGTTTTATATGCAGACTATCAATGATACGAAATCAGTGATACAACAAATAAACGAAATACTTGATGCAAATATTGTGCCAGATACAGCAACAATGAAAGCACCATTGCAAGCAACAATAAAGACAACGGTAATGTCCAATGGTACCACTGTTATGATGAATAGTTCGGATACTACGACAACAACAACCACGAAAAAACCGCCATATAAATTAACTAGAAATACTCTGCAAAATATTGTGAGGAGAAACCTTCAGGGCTTGGTCAGACTATTTAATATTGAATGGAAGGACGCAATTAATGTGAGTTTAAATAAATAATAATAAATCTTAAAATAAATTAATTATCTATGTATCTATCTATTTATTTATTTATTTATTTATTCATTTCAGCAATCGCAGATAAGTGTTAGAGAATTTCGAAATGAATTGGGAAAAAGTGCACAGCCTTTTTTAAAAGACAATCCTGCAGCGTATTAATAGTGCAATTAAATAATTTTCCATTGGATAATATTTATATATTCGTTCAAGATGTATATTATAAAATTTTATTGGATATGTTTATATAGTTGTAGAATTAATTATCGTGAGGCTTTAGATTATTATTTATGTGTCTTTCGTAAATTATTTCGAATAAGGGATTTCCAATGATAATTTTATATCGCGTCATCTCCTTTTTTTTTTTCTTTCTTTTATATTTTTTCGGATGGTATAAAACAATCTCTTTTTGCGTAATATTTTGCGACCTACATATAATGTGGCCACGGTTAATACACCCACGTGTGTACAACACCATCAACCCCACGAAAAAAAAAAAAGAATATTCAAATCTATAAAATAAATGGCAGACTGTGGTGAAAGCATCAGAAAATCAAGATTGTGATTGGCTAAAATATTATTTGCGTGGGCCATTTCAATTAGAGGATTTCTCTTATATATAGAAGACGTCCACCATCTATAAACAGTCAATAATGAATAAACCGTGAAGCTGAACGTGGTGAACATGATTGTGCGACTCTTTGGATTGTATTTAATCACATTTTTATATTGGACAGAAATAAATGGTTTTTCATTTGATGATGAGGACAGCCGCGCACAAGTGTCACGAGATTCTTCATCATTTTCAACGAGAAGACGACCAGCTTCCAATTTCAATTCAAATACAGTCACTCGTATTTTTGACGTATATTTCAATTTAAATTCTCATTGAAAATTGATATTGTCAACAATATTTATATTAATTGAAAATTTATTATTCCAATAGATACCAATGACAGTGTTTCAAACTACATCGGCCGCTGCGCAAGCCTTCTCTCCAGATAATGCCAACATGATCAACAAAGTCTTTGATGTCTGTAACAAATTTAAAATAAATTATAAAATCATTTCGACATGTAAATTCACTTTATTTCATTATTTTTTTAGATTCCTATGCAAACCCTTCAAGCAATTGGTAATCTTGTTAGAGACGTGACTCCTTCGCAGGTTGACAGAGAAAACGAGAGGCTGCAGAGATTGATGAGAATTCGGGATGAGCAGCAGCAGCAGCAGCAGCAGCAGCAGCAACTGCAATTAGAAACACTTGAAAATGGACAGCAACAAGATGAAGATCACACAACAAATCGACGACATATTTTTGGTGGATTAGGATGGGCTTCAGCATTCACTGATTTATTATTGGGCGGAAATTACCCTAACAAATATGGAAACCACGGAAGTCTATTTGGAAGTAATATATATATTGTTGGCGATCAAGGAAATCGCCAAAAGCATAAACAGAAAAAAAAGAAAAAGAATAAGCATAAGAATTCAGGCGGCCATGGCTCTGGATATAATGGAGGTATATTTCGGTAAAAGTCCCTGGCAGCGAAACAAATCCGCGAGTAGAAATTAATTGGAAATATTTTTTCCAGACAATGAGCCATTTTATGAGAATGACAAATATATTTATAATATTTATAACAATGCACTGCCAAACCGTCTTTCCTTCTCCAATCCTACGAGGATATCTGACAGAATTGAGAATAAAATTGCACCAGGCTTCAATAATTAATCAAGCGCAACATGTCAAAACGACAAATACACTGTAAATTTATTCATTGCATGTTTGCAATGTATGAACAATTATTTTTTACTATTATGTCTGTATTGATGACGTATTTCAATGGTAATGAAATGTCGACCGCACAATTTCCACATCATAGTTATAAGAAATAATGTAGAGAGAGAAAAAAAAAAAGGCACTTGACGTTGTTTGTTTTTCACTTACTTTATTTGTATAGTTCCCTGATTTCTGTTGTTATCGGAGAAACAATTATTTGTCATGCGATTACAAATAACTTCCGATATACAAGCACATGACGCATCATTATATCTCAAATGTCACATTCAAATTAGAATTGCAAATAGTTTTACGTCAATGACACCCAGCATTTACCACTAATAATATTTATTTAGAATTCCAATAATCATTCATTTGTAGAAATCAGATAAATTTATTGAAGTCATATTGACATCAAAGATGATTAATATCAAAGTCCACTTATTGCAAAGAAAAAAAAATTAATTTGTTGTATGTCTGTTTTCATATTCGCAAAGGTATTCCATAAATGGAATATCAAATGTGATTGGATGTTGATCTCTGCCCCACCTAGTACCAGTACACGTTGAATCCCTTCTCTTTTTCATCAACATATATTAAAAGTGTTCACGCATCAAACAGCCGCAACGATTGACTGTCGACAACACGCCGACAACGCCAAGTCATTCTCCACTTCTATACCATTGCAGTAGACGTGAACATGATTAAAAATTATTGTTTCAATGTGATTGTAGTGGTTTTAGTGACTACAACGAATATTTTAGCAACACCAATTCCAACTGATGATCCACAGCCATCACCAACAGACAAAACCGATTCACTCTTCAATGTGAGTCCACTGATTTTCTTCTCTACAAATATTTATATACTAAATTCATTGTTCGTGCAAATATATTTACACGCGCCAATTTTATTTTGTGTTTTCTATCATGCATTATTTGCAATGTTATGCAATTGCACTCTATCGACTTTCCCTTAAAGAATGTCTATTTATTTAATATCGTGCAGAAAAGATCTATATTAAATGTGATTCAAGTGTAAAATTATTGAGATTGAATTTATTGTATGTTTGTATTGTCACCTGTTGATTGTCGATTTAAAGATACCATTTTTGGAATTTAAAAATGGTGGTGTCCGTGTAAATTTCGGTGGATATCATGCTGAGGCCGGTTTGGGTGGCCTTCTCGGAGACACTCGAACCAACGGAGGTCTCCATGCTGGCGCTGGGACTCCCTTTGGTGCTCATGCCTCTGCTGGTTTGGGCGGAGATGTTTATGGCAAGAATGGTGATGGCACAGGTATGTTAAAATATGTCATTATCTAAAAAATATCAATTGCCACTTCAATCAAACAATTTTTTTTCATTTATTTCTTCGATGAAGGTGGTGGACTTTATGCTCGAGCAGGATTAGGCAATGGTGGACCAGAGTCAGCTGCTGGACTTGGTGGGAAAATTGATGGTTCCAATCCATCAGAAAATGAAGGAAGAATTTATGCAGCTAAAAGTAATGGCGGTAGAACGAGAATTGTATTAAAAAATATTGGCGGTGATGATAATCGCAGTGGCATTCAACGTATTCCACTTGCAATGGCGGACGATACGAATTTATCATCCAATATCAAGACATTAAATGGTGACGATCAAAATGCCGGGATGGTCCGTCGTGAAATTATTCTACCTGATGAAAAATTCAATGCAGTGGAGCCTGTTGCAGCACCAGGTAATTTTCCATTTTTTTTTTCTTTCATTGCTTATGTCTACACAACCTACAATTATTATCCCATCTTCATGATATTATTTATTACTCAATAGCTTCGTGTTTTTCTTTCTTCTACAGTTACTGACACGTCAATCCACGTTTACCCAACACGGCGTTGTCGCCGAAAGCGGCTGTGCAATAATGCAATAACAAAAACAATTATCCACCAGCAACTTCCGCTTTCTCAAATTCCTGCAGGAGAATTTGGTGTAGATAAATATATTCCATCTTATGGACAATCAAATTCACAATTTGCAGCCAAATCATCCGGTGAAATTATTGCTGAAAAAACAGTGAATCAGAATGTTGCTGTTGCACCGGGACCAGCGCCAAGTCCACCACTGGTATATCAACGACCAAGAAATCCAACATTTTTCGATGATATTTTTAACGTGAGTTAATTCACAAAATGCCACGAAATAATTACCTCTTTTTGTATTTATATACTTTTATTCCTTTATTTATTCCATCAGATTCCTATTTCAGCCTTAACGGCAGTGAATCAGTTGCTGAATAATAAAGCAGGCTGATGATTATAATCCGGAATTGCAGTGCAATCATGCGCATCATATATGTAAACGACAAGGAACTCTCAAGGACCCATAAATTTGTTTAATACTCGGCTTCTCATACGATGTCCTGGATGTTTTTTTTTTTTCCCCTCATACTGTGCCGCAATTTTGTACAATGCAGCTATACAACCTGTTTATGTATTCGTCCAAGTACACCAACAGCTATTTAACTGCGCAGAATGAAAATGAAAAATATATTGATGTTATAAAATAATACACATTGAGACGCATCGAAGCAAAATAATTTGTGAGTTATTACCATTAATACGTGGAAATGTTTTCACTTACTCACTAAATGATGTCGGAATTTTTTAAACTGGACTTTATAATGTTATAAAATAATTATACGGTGGACACAATCATCATTATACCCTTTTAGAATGCTCATTTATAATCATTTTGTGTGCAATATGATTACTAATCATATTTAAACTTTGAGCTATTGTCGGCTGAATGAAGTGAATAACTTTTTAATGTATAATTTTTTGTCGATGTTTGCATCCGTAAAATGTATTAAAATTAATTGGAGTAATAGACAAATTTAATAACCAAAAATGTATAATGTCAATTTTTGTCTTTGACTTTTATCCGACAGTTAATTATTTCTCTGAATAAATAATATAATTGATTAGCTTGCGAAATACAATTGCATTTTTCATGGATATAGCAATATGCCCAGTCACAATAAAATAAATGATAAAAAAAAAAGCGAAAGTTAATTGTCAAAAAAAGAAAATGAATTATTCAAGGACACGAACTATGGCGAAAGTATTTCGTCTTATTTTAATTTATTATTATTGTAATGTTAAGTTTAATGTATTTATAAAATTTGGGATGAGGTAAACGATATTGACTCCACTAACCAAAATACTTTGAACTTGTGCGACGAACAAGAAACAAATTGAAAGTGAAAGTAATACACGAGAGATGTTGTAATAAAAACGACAACGACGAGAGTATCAGTTGTGTGTCGGCAGTGAACACGATGAAAGAATCAGTCAGTGATTGTGTACGGTAACGTAAGGTCGCGATTGTGGTTTTACAAATTCTCATACTCACGAATAAAGTATGAAAATCATCAATGAATTACATTAATTCATCATTCATAAATGAATACAGCTGAATAATTTCTATTTCACCATTCATTCAATTTTAATTTACAGAATTATCGTTCATCAATTCAATGTTACAATGTTTGGAAAATATTTCTTTCTACTATTCATCGTGGCGGTTACTTTCTTTAACATTGACGTGACTGCAAGACCAACTGAAGAGGATACACAAATATTAACACTAGATATACCAAAAGAAATATTAAACTCAACAAACCTCCGAGTACCGACAAGATGGGAAAAGGGAGTGGTAATAAAAATAATATTTCTACATATTCATAAATAAAATTAAAATTATTTCAATATTCTATTCCGTACGAATAGAGTTTAATACTAAACATTATTATGTTGAAGTAGAAATCAGAAACGATACTCGAATATTAATGACAAGTAATATGTAAACATTTGAAATGATTACGAATGTTGTGAACATACGTTGAAGAATATTGTAATTCTGTGTAATGTTTATACTGTATTTTTTTCAAATGTTAATGTATTATTTTTCGAATAGCCAAGTACAGTTTGTGGTTGGCGTTTTAATACACTAATTATTTTAATGTAAAATAATCTTCATGTGTGTGGCCGTGTATAACAAACAGTGAGCAAGTAAGAGAGAGCGAAAGAGAATGAGAGAAAGGGAGTGAAAATAAATTTTCCAATGTGATGATGAATGGAATGCGGAAGTGAAAATTGAAGATATAACATATGTGTAGCTTCTTTTTTTTTTCTTTCCTCTCGATATATATCGTGACATTGTAGGAACTGTTAGGACAAATTATGGACGCAATAAGATTTGGCACAGGGAGAATAGTGAATTTTGGAATGATGGCAAGAAACGAGATTGCAAATCGCGCGGAGGTAATTTCATTTTTATCTAAACATTTTATATATAAAATGTGATAATATATACAATATTTAATGATAAATTATTTATCAAATATTTATATTTAATGTTGTGTTGCACCTCAGTGCACAAATGTTTAAAGTTTACCATTACGCAGTTTATTACCGTTCATTTTCATACGCATTTTCATCACATTTTCAACGAGGTCTATAATTATTTGACCAAGCCATAAATTACAGTGTATTCATACTGTGTCGAGGTGATCGACAATCACTGATCTACTTAATTTACATTTATATTTTCCCATTTGATCCGCAGGAAACATAGAAAAAAAAAAGGAATACATAATTAATTAAATGTGAAATACATAATAATTTATTGTCTGATCAAAGTAACCATGTAATAATAATAATATATTAATGAATTCCATGTTGGCAATAATGAAAATATATAATTGGGAAATATTATTTTTTGTTTAAGGAGTTCACGAGCGAAGCAGCCAATGCAATTCTTTCATTGATTGCAGCGCGAGATGCTCGACAATACCTTCAAAAGACAAGTGCTAAGAAAAATAGTATACAGCAACAGAGAAAACGAAGTACATCTGAAACATCAACTTTAGCGTCAGCTCAAAGCAATTCATTTGATGTTATTGCACCGACATTGTATCGTGAAACTGCTCGACTTGAAAGTGAAGCTCAGCAGGGACTGTTTGAAGTGAAAAAACTAAATCCACTGTCGGGTTTATTAACCAATTCGCCTGCATCTATTCCAATTGTTGATAGGACAAAGGAGGAAGATAAATATGGGAATGTTGGAGGTGGTGGGAAATTTATTGTACGTGGAATTGAGGGGTTAAGTAGTTTAATCAGTAATCTCGTTGATGTGAGTATTCAACGGAATGAAAAAAAAAGATAAAATTTATTATTTGCATTTTTTATCTTACCTGTATTATTGCAATGAACATTGATCGGTTGATTGACTCATCGATTGATTAATTAATGGAGATTTTGCTTACAGGTTCCAGGCAATGCCGTTCAACAGCTTTCCCAAAATATCAACAAAATTTTAAATCGTGTTGGCGCCCAGCTCAATGGATACTAATAAAACACCGCCATTATATGTATATCATTACACATTATGTATATAATTTATTAACTGTTATTATTGAATAAATACCAGTATGGGAAATATATTGACAAATATTTTCTGCCTTTATATATATATATTTGTATGTAATCGGTACAGCTAAGGATTTCGGCCGATAAAACAGTAAGCACTTTTTAAATTTTTAATGGCGGATCGATCGCTGCAATTTTAAATGTTCGGGTGGGCGGGAAAAAAGTACCGGTAGAGGCGCTATATTCGGATGCGTCTACCACCAATGAAAGTGCGTTATTCCGGCGAGGTAATAATAAGCCGAATAAACGTAAACGAAGCCACCGAGCAAGTGGAGTGACCATATCTCCGCACATAGTACTGTATGTTTACGGCCAAGTGCGAATAATTAGTTCAATTGCTGATTTTTCATCAGGAAAGATCAATATTTTTGTGAGAAAAAAAACGTAAAACAAAAATCTGTCAACATGGTGAGCTGGTTATATTACATTTTCAATTATTATTGTGTTACAAAATTGAGTGGGAATTGCGCGGCATTAACCTAACCCTATTCTCAATTCACCCAACGTTTTCATTATATTTACTATGAATTCACCATTATATTTATTTATTAATTTATTTCAGACGATTGGAAAAAACAATAAGATGTTGCAACACATCAATTACAGAGTAAGAATAATACTGCAAGACAGTAGAACATTTATTGGGACATTTAAAGCATTTGATAAACATATGAATTTAATTCTCGGAGATTGTGAGGAATTTTGTAAAATTAAACCCAAGAATACAAAGCAACCGGAGCGTGAGAAAAAACGAGTGCTTGGATTTGTGTTGTTGCGTGGAGAAAATATTGTATCGCTAACTGTGGAAGGTCCACCACCACCAGAAGAAGGACTTCCGCGTGTGCCAATTCCTGGCGCGGCGCCAGGTCCTGGAATGGGACGCGCTGTTGGTCGTGGAATGCCTGCGAATGTTTCGGGTGTTCCAGCAGGTTTACAAGGACCTGTTCGAGGTGTTGGTGGTCCTTCACAACAAATAATGACTCCTGGTGGAAGAGGACAAGTCTCAGCGCCACCACAAATGCATCCGGGAGCCCCACCCCGAATGCCAGTTGGTGGACCACCACCCGGTATGATGGGACCACCACCCGGAATGATGGGTAAAAATTTTTTTTATCAATGCAAAATAAGTGTGAATATATTTTCCAAAGGGTTCAATAATTTAATTAATTATTTTTTCTTTATAGGTATGCCACCGGGAATGCCACCGATGGGACGTGGCGGTCCACCAATGGGTCCACCTGGTATGCGAGGACCACCACCAGGAATGATGCGTGGCGGCCCGCCCCCACGTCCATATTAACAATAATTATTTTAATAATTTTCCCGGAATCACCAACAAAAATTAATAAATCAATAATAAAGCCGAATATCCCAACAATAATCGGATTGTGTATTTTTACTGTGAAATAATTTACGGTATTCAATATTAAATTAATCAATAATATAAATAATTCTTTATTCATTTTTATCAGAATATTTTGCATAAGTAATTGAGTCATGCATGTGACATAATTTTTTTTTTCTTCTTTTTTCTTTCTTGTTTCCTTTAAAAATATAAATAAAAATTATCGCGTTAGAAATTTTCTCACAAATTGCATTGATAAAAAATATCCCACATTCATTCTTGGCACATAAGAATTAAATTTAAAAACTATACTTATTTTTGTTTTTCCATTTTGTTGAGCCAATGCATAAGCAATTATTATTAACAAGTATAATAAAAAAAAAGTCCCAACAATAATAATAATAATAAGAAGAAGAAGAAGAATAAAAAAGATCGACGGTGAATGAATTTTTCACTGAAATAAAATTTCACGATAATATCGTAGAAAAAAAAATAAGAGAACTCAAACTTATTTTCGTTTCTTTACCTATAGAAGTACAAAATATATACATATTTTAATTATATATAGTTTTGAATATCAAGAGACAATTTGTGTTCGTAGCAGTTAACCCGAATAAGAATTAACAATTTTACTGATGAAATTTTATTGCTAAATGACAGTCGTTACGAATCACTGACGTCATTAAATTTTTCATAATGTCCTCTCTCATCTTCCGGTATACTAACAGTCTCCTCATCGTCTACCGAATAATTAAAATTCTCCATATTAATGTTATCTGATATAATTTCACTACTGCATTCTTCCACTGCACCGTCCTCAATTTGTATCTCGCAAATATTCTCGTCTGTGAATAACAATCAAAACAAATATTGTTACAAAATAACAAATCAATTCAATGTTGATACAAATATTTGACTCACCAGTCGATTCAAAATTATATATTTCCGTTTCGCCATCAATTAAAACATGTGGCTCTGAATTTATGAGTATTTCTTTGCATTCTAATTGTTCTGGCACCTCCAATGTCGATTCAATTTCCAAACTTTCATTTAAGTTTATTTCACTACTATTTAAACAACTATTATTCTTAAATATTGAATATGCACCATTAACATTTGGCAATTAAACAAATAATAAACTCACCTGTCGCCATTTTCATCATCAGTTACATTTTTGTCTGCATTAATAACGTCAACATGTTGAGCTAGATTAGATGAGCAGTCTTCATTTGAATAACTCACTAAATTGTGAGCATCTATGTTTGATAAAACAGTCTTAGTACCAGAGTTAAATATATCTATTGCGAATTCACTATTAATTGTAAGTGATTTTGTATCCTCAGAGACATTTTGACCAACATTGAACACAACCTTATCATTCACTTTTGAATTTGTCCTTGCCACATCAATATCATCAATGCAACATGAATTTAATGTTGACATATTGACAATTTGACCGCCATTATTCGAATGGATTTTCGCTAATACTTTCTGTAAATATATTCAATATTTTTTTTTAATATATATATATAAATATAAAAGATATTTTTTAGCAATTTTTCAATTGAATTACCTTGCCAATGTGAGACAATTTGACATTTTTCACAGGCCCTTTTTGTACGAGAATTACATTCGTTGTTTTATTATCTATATTAACAGTTTTATTAGAATTAAATGTAATGTCCTGTGAAAAAATAAAACGAATTATTTAATTTCTCAAATTAGTTAAAGGATAAAAAATATTTATTGTATTTATTTTTATACCATTTTCGACGTATTCTGATGATTGAGCGTTTCTAGTAGTAAATTATTATAGATTAATGATGAAGAATTAGTTATTGGTGGTCCGGGACCACTTGATGAAGTGCTATCTGAGTTAATTGTCACTGTTTGTGTAGTATCCACTGTGGCAATTGGTGATGGCGGTTGACTAAGTGCAGGGCTTGATATTCTGTCAACCTCTGATGGTGATAGCAGAGTATTTTCACAAGTTAATGTATTGGAATCATCATTTAAAATGCTATGAAATTCATAATTATTTGTGTCACTATTTCTTTGTGGATCAACCGCATCCAATTCATCAATTTCACAGGACAAACGTTTTACCAATTCTAATTGCACGTCAGTATTAGAACTCACATTAATTTTCGATTGAGCTATTGCGTTATCGTGGCAAGTTATTGAACTTATACTATTTATACTATCATCCCAATTTGTTGATTCAATTGGTGATACTGTACATGTTATTGAATTTTTCATTAATGACTTATCAAAGCACCTGGATTTCTCCGCAGACGAATCATTCCCCATTTTCGTTAATGAATTCAATGGCCGTGGCACCGCCGTAAGTGCCTCTTGCCTTTGAATATTTACAGAATTAACACCGCTATCGTCATTATTTAATTTTCTGTTGATATTTTGCTTTATATTTCTAGCAATAGCGCCAGTATCGGGCGATGATCTTTTTCGCTTTCTGCCACGTGTAATACCTTGATAATTCGAGACAGAGCATGATTTTAACGGACGCTCATCCGCTATTATTTCTTTACAAAGTGTCGACGCTTCCGCTTTAACTTGAATGAAAAAAAAAAGAAAATTTTTTATTGAATTGAAGGAATATTGAAATGATATACATGCCCACAAACACAAACACACACACACACACACACCTATTGACTCTTGTTGCTGTTGGGATTGTTCATTAATTGGAATTTTTTTTTCATTAGCAGCAGCTATTACTAATGAGAGACTATTGGCCAATCCTGTAAATGCAGTGTGAGATTTTAAACGGGGTAATAGAGGTATTGTTCGTCTGCCTTCAATTGCCCAATCTGTCCATGTATTTGGGCCATTTAGTCTACAAAAAGCGTCGATTAACAATTAATAATGTATAGCAAATTGCATGAAGAATTTATCAAGTAAAAATATATTATTCTTTCGAATACTCACTGTTCAGCAATTGACGAGAGTTTTTCATCATTAACTGCGCGTCTTACCTCGGCCCTATGTCTCTCATTTGTTATATGAAGAACTTTTGCCAATTCCTCAAGCAATTTTTTTTTATCCTCTGTAAATGGCCCTTGGGCACGTAGTACCGATACCATATTCCCATAAGCATCCAATTCTTCATAAAGATATATGGTAAAATCATTGAAAAAGAATAATAAATTATATTTAGGATACAATGGTGGATTTGTATGAATTATTATAATGATGCCAGTAGCCAGTTGCTATCACATAACCTCACCTAAACATCGTAAACACTGTCTGCATTCATCCCAAGACATGTCCATCCTTATTGGCCACATTATTATTTACATAAACTTCACGTTTAGATATCACCGTCTCACTTTATTCGACAATTATTTATAATTAATTCCTGCATCTCCATTCAATGTTGACAGCAACAGTATAGTTGATGATGAAGTTGTCGGTTTGTAACGCATATTACACTCTCGAATCACGTACTCGAGAGGACAGGGCTCGAGCTCGAGGCGTCGAACTTCTGTACAGTATTGGGTTATGGCTCACTCACCACCAAAATTATTATCACAGGTGTATTAATACTGAATTTATACATAATACATGAGATATTATTATGAATTTCATCAAGAAATTTGCCTATGCCTTTATTTATAACATTACAATACAGAGTTTGGATTGTATTGGAAGTTTTTATTTAGCTTTCCTGGTTTAAAACGTGTTCAGACACAGTGTTCCTTTTTCCGGCACATATTTACATTTGAATTGCGCGCTCTTTCCAAAAACGCGGGAATTGAATATTATTCTGTGTATAGAATACTTATCAAGGAATAGATATGAAAATAATGATTGTTTTTTGTAATATTCTTGATATTTTGGGCATATAATAACGATCCAGGATGACGAGCGATGATAGATTGCTGGCGTGTATGGAAGTATTAAAAAATGTTAAAGGTAACATTAATTATTATCAATTGAATGTTGTATTGTATATTAACAACGTTTAACCTCAATATTTATATGTATGACAGGAAAGGAAAAATCGTATACCGGTTTTGATGAATCATTAACGATTCTTCAAGATGAAGCAGCATCAAAAGGACTGGATAATTCCAACATAAAAATTATTGTAGATGTAATAGTTAATACAACATTACGTGAGTGAACAATTATTTTTATATCGAACAGTTGTTCTTTTGGTGTAGAGATTATAAAGCATTTAATTTTGTGACTATATTATTTTGTTTTTTTTGCTGTGAATGGATAATAAATGAAGAGGATATTTTTAGGTGCTGGACTGTGCGTACCTCTTATTAAATGTCTTATACCAAGAAAAAAGGTGGCTGATGGAGCTGTCGGCGACATGATTAAATTTTGGTTGGAAAAATGCAATGAATTACCTATTACTGTGTCAATGGTAATATTACAATGGCTTTCAGGCTTATGGGAATATCAATTAGTCAACAGACAAACAATAAATATTTATTATGACTGTTTTTTCTACAATATGTTGAAAAAAGAACGTTTAGTAAGTGCTCATACATTAATAATATTGTATTTATCATATTATACTAATGCTTTATGCTTCATTTCAGGAATCACCAATAGCTAAATTAATTTATTTATTAACAAAACCGGATGATGTGACGCGACGACAAGTATTGAGACTTCTTCAATTGCAAGAGCAATATTCAAAACCGCAAAAACACATCTCTGCTTTATTGTCTTTATTTAAATCATACAAACCCGAGTTAGTACCTGAAAAAATACCATCATTCAATGTTGAAAGTGTGTGGAAACCAATACCAGAAGTCTTGAGATTGGGTTTTGAGGACGCTAAAATGCGTAGTAGCACCAGTGAAGTGAAGAAAGATGAATTTTTTGATTGGAATACTGTGAAAAGTGCAGATAAAAAAAAAGTCGAACCATTATTGCCATCAATAAGATATTTTCAGATGGGATCATCCATCTATAAAGATAGAGACATGAAGTCGCTATTTGATTTAAATAATTTAGATGATATTGGTAAACATCATTTTAATGTTCAACTACCCAGCAATGCTATTTCATTATTGGCAAACAGCGCTGGCTACCATTTTCTCACATTCGCTAGTTATGAATATCAAAGTAGATTTTCACACAATTTATACAATACATTGCGACGTGCATTTATTATTGAGAGCAATCGATTTTCATCCAATCAAAAGGAACAATTATTAGACATGACAACGGAATTTTGTCGTTATATGCAACAAGGAATTCCAGTTGTGGTACGTTTTCTCATGGAGTATTTGCCATTGGATACCGGTGAATTTCGAAAAAAAATTTTGACATTATTCGAATGGTCAACATTAATTTCCGTAGTTGATTTACAAAGTATAGCGATTCATTTGGAAACAATGTTTCTTGAATCGTCATTAGAAGAAAAATGTATGATAATTAAAACATTAGATAGACTCATGACCAATTTGGTAAGAATAAAATTAATTCAAAATAATTCCTATTGTATTTTAAATAGTAATTAATTGTGTTATTGTTGTATTTCAGTTTGTCAATCAACGATTTGGCAGAGAAATTCCATTGAAACCATCGCCATTTTTGGGACAAGTACCATTGAGCGATTTGTCGGATCTCATACCAGTGATTATGAAGATAGCTGATCATTTTATTACAAAGGGATTGCGCATTCACAATAATGATACTGTATTTTTGAGCAGTGCATTAGAATTTTACGAGCAAGCCGATAGATTAGCGACACGCTGTGTCCCACCAATACTCATTATTGCACCACCCGTTGTTATTTATAACGGATTTTTAACGAGGTGCCTCGCAATACTGTCGCGAGTCTGTACATTATTATTGAGCTACCGTAGAACAAATGATATTTTAAAGGAATTAAAATTACGCGGGAATTATAAGGTGGAAATTCGTGCATTACAAATTTATGCAAATGCATTGGGCAATGCATTGTGGAATGATAAAGTTTTTTCCGAGCAATATGACGGCCGTTTTCTCGCAACATTAACAAGTGGAATGGCGGATTATTTGCCATTTAATAGAGATACATTGTTAAATATCAGCAATCATCTTGCAATATTGCCATATAAATGTACATTAATTGATACTGGATTAATAATTGCAACGAAAAATGATGCATTGACTGTTGCTGATCATTATTATCCTGCCATTAGTGAATTTATTAAGGCATTTGAGGAGTATGAAGACGAACAAGAGTGATAATATGTCTTTTTTTCTTTGTTCCTCTCTTAATTCAATTTAATTACTATTACGCTTTGCAACTTTACACATGAGATGGTCAGAGTTCAACTTTTATTTCTTCCAATTTACATACAAATTTTCTTCATTTACATCTCACAGCAGTCTTGTATACACATGTAATGACGGAGAGATTCAGTCCACCGGACTAGCACTTGAAAGCATTTTGTTAATTCATTTTTTTTTTCTTTTTCCTTTTTCTTGATTAACACAATTAATCATAGCCAGTTTACATGTCTCGTCCGTTTACGTTTATTCTACGTCACTAAAAACGTATTACTTTTTTTTTTGTTTTCCTTCTCTTTCTTCGCTTTTGTTTACTCTTTATCGTTCTCTATATTATTATATTTTGTTTAAATATAGATAGATGCACCCTGCAATTTTAATTCAATATAGGGGTTGCAAATAAATTGCTTGTTAGTTTGGTTGTTCTTCATTACGATTATTATCACTTTTAGTAAATTAAATAGTCATCAATTATACGCTATTGTTTTATTTTTATAGCGTCGTACGTATAAGGTGTCAATTTTACGCACGCATTTATTAATAACTTTTAATAAATACGTAATTTTTCTTTTTTTTTTTTGTTTATATTAAACGCCATATTGTAATTGTCGTATGTTTAATGTGAACGAAAGTACAGCGCGAGGATACAATTGCAGACATTTTTTGTGTGTATTATTTTGTGACTGTGCCAAAGAAAGACATGGAGAAAATGTGAGCAAGCTCAAAAAGTGCTCGTACTGATTGTTCATTAATGCAATGTATACATTTATATGTATATTTGTGTTGGTTTTTCTCCGTGTATTTATGTGAAAAGTAAAAATTATTACATGAATTTATTTTATAAAATATGCTCACACACAATCAACTCATTTTTTGCAAATATTTAATTATTACAGTTCAATATTGGAGAATATTAAATTTAAATGTTCATTTTTTTGTTTTCCTTTTTCCTCATCTTCCATTTATTTTTTCAATGTTCAATATAGCACAACTGTGAGTTGTCTATATTGTTATTGCTTATTAATAACAATAAATTTTTTTTTGTCTTTAGTTTGTCTTTGTATTCTTTGTTTCTCTTTTGCCAATGAGTATATATATATATTTTTTTGTTATTTATATAAAACGCTTTACTTGAGTGCCAGTTTTACTTCGAGGAGCTTTTTCGTAGGCAGTGAATTCAGCTTAATATCGGTAAAAAGAAAATGATTTTCGTCAAATATAATTGACCCAATTGATCAAGAAAAAAAAAATAATAATAAGAATAAAACGAAAAATTCATATTATATGTACTATTTTTTTTGCAGATTGTTTATAGCAATGAAACAAAAAATAAAAAAATACAGCTCGGTATGGCACAAGAGAAAGAGAAAGTAATAATTTTTGTTTATTTTTTGTTCATGTATGTTAATGATAATAAAAATTGGGACATCGTACTTTCGCTGATTATAAACACTAGAAGCATTTATTATTCTTGGCCATTTGTATTATTTTTCTTGTTTTATTTATTTTTTTCTTATTTCTTTTTTTTTTTTCATTTTATTAATCGTAATGATTCGATGACATGATGACGAAATATGACATTTTGTTTGTTTTTCGACAGACTGTGTGCTATGTATTATTTAATATTTATTATTTTGTATTGTATATATTTTCTTTCCTTTCCTTAAATTTATCTATCATTATCATCCACCGTATTGATTTATTTCACAAATATGAAAAACAAATTTGTTCTGCACCATTTATAAAATAAATTCCATTTGCAATGCATTGACTTGGCGGATAAAAGGAAAGAAAAATGATAATAATAATAATAAGAATAAAAATAATATTACAATGATAAATAAATAATAATAAACTGAGATTTTCGGGACATATAAATTGATTAATACGCAAAACTAAAAGTTAAATAATGAGACTGTGCATAAATGATAAAGCGCATTTTCCGTTCATCATAGAAATAAAACAGTTCGCCATTGGTCACTTGATGATTCACTTTCACTTTAATCATTCTGTTTTCATTTCAATTAAATTTACGTGTAGTGTCACGTGCACAAAAAAAAATACAAATAAACGTGGCATCTGTGTCTGTGTCTTTCTAATCACCATTGCGGCAATGCGTCATTTAAGACCTAATTCGATACACAATAAAATTTTATATTTTCATTTCGTTGAGATCGATAAGTAATTACTGAATTCTTTCATTTTCATATCTTTCTGTCGTCTTAAATCGATTCATAATTTATCAATAGAAATAAATGATTAATAGTTTTTATGTTCGATAATTAGTAGCAAAAAAAAAATAATAATAATAATATAATTTTGTTACCTTCTATCAATATCTAATTCTATAAAACTATTAACTATGAAAAGATATTCATACAAATGCACAAGCAGAGATGGGCCGCTTTTCTTTTTTTCTTCTTTCAACTATCATCAATATTTATACTAAATAATTCCATCAGGACACAGCTAATTCGCTGTCAATTGATATCTGTACGTATACAAATATATATGCACATTAAAATAAACAAATTCGTGCACAATTATTCGTTATTCAATTATCTATTAAAAAAATAGCAATATAATTACAACGAAAAAAAAAGAAAAAAAAAAAATACTGCCTTATGCGTTTGAGCTTGAGAGCTAAATATATTGAATTTAATATCGAATGAAAAATAATAAAGAGTCAAACATTGACGCTCATAATTATTAACCAAACAAAAAAAAAAATTCTCTAACACGCATTACAAGTTTGCTAACGATCGCCCTACTTGTTTCTTTTTTTCTTTTTTTTTTCTCCCTCCGTTTTCATTTCATCCATCTTTGGCACAGTACATTCAAGTAAAAAAAAAAAAAAAGAAAGAAAGAATGAAATAATGAGAGGAGAAAGAGAACAATAACAGACAAAAGCATCATTAAAGCGGCACAATTGTTAAGCGCTAAAATACGCTGCTAAAAAATGAAAAAAAAAAAAAAAATGATAATTTACGTTCACAAATATGATTATGTCATTACTACTACTATTATTATCATCAACATTACTAATGTTACTAATTAAAAGGGTGATTTTTCCTCTCTTACATATTGCTACCATGATTGCAAAGGTTTGGGATGTGATATCGATGATATTTTATGTTTGGATTAAATATCTTACGTGGTATTACGATCAAGTATTATCATCAAAAGTCCATTCTCTGATACGTTTCCTTTCTCTTCCTCCCAGCAATATATACATGTATCTTTTTGGTGTATATATATATATACATATATATATATATATGCAATTCTTTTATACGCCTATCCATTTCTTACTACACCCACCTGACACTTCGTACAATCGTAGCAGCCTTTTCCATCCACAAATCCGTAATTGAAACGAAACAAAAAATTTACTTGAAAATATATTTTTAAAGTTCCATTGCGCTTTGTTTCACGCCACACTTCACTAAATAGAAAAAATAAGAATACACTTCATTTTCTTGTCATTTTGTTTCTCTACACTGCTGGAACAGAGAGTACATGTGCCATCGTTAACGAAAAAAAAAAAAAAATAATAAAATAAAATAATAGTAATATTAAACGATGAAAACAATTTTAAAAAAAAACACACTTTTAACGTGAACAAGATGAAAAAAAAATACAAGATATTCAACGCGATCAGTCCCAGCTAACGTCATTCTCCATCTTTATTTCCTCTTCCTCCTCCTCAACTTCATCTATCAATAATGCATCGGGTTCATTTAAATATTCATTTCGAAAACGTCTTGCGCCCTTGCGCTTCTTCGCTATTAACGCTTGTTCATCCTCAATCGAACGTTTTTTACGAAATTCATAGACTAGCGGAAAGATAACTTCAATGGCTGCTCCTACTGCGGCAACACTTGGTGCTAAAATATTTAATTTCATCAATATTACATTTTTAATTCAATTAAATATGTTTGTCTCATCAATTTTTATACCTGTAATTGTAACACTTCCTGTAGAAAAAATTTTTAACGTTGCACGCGGCTCTTTTAACTTATACGTTACACCTGGATGAAGTTCGGGCTCGTAGCTGCATAAATACAATTATATTTGTAAATATTATTAATCGTATTAATAAATAAAACAAATATATTTGTCATGATATTAATAGCGAACTTACTCTGCATTATCTCTATGTCGTGCAGAAAATGCCGTGATTTTTATCGCCCATGGCATTAAACAAGTGCCAAGCACATTAACTACACGAAAATTATTGAAACGCACTTTAAAGCCGAGTTTTTGCAATGATCGCGCAATTTTACGTGCGGCAATCTTTGCTTCTGCTTCAGTTTCAGCACCAGTACATGTCACTTTGCCCGACGACCAAATGGACGCTGTGGCCTGTGGCCTTCTCAATTTCATTGTGATCATCTGGATAAAGACAAATGAGAAATGCCATAAATATAAAAAGAGAAAAAATATAAAAACATTTAAAAACGCAATTACCCAAATATACAATCATCTAATCGAACAAATTATCACCAATTGCGTACATAACCTCCCGCCCCTCCACCGCCTAAATTAATTATATCTTACCCCATGCTCGCGTCTGTATTCAACATTGGAACCATTCAATGCTATTTCACGTAAATTCAAATGGCATCGCACATTGAAGCTACAAACAACATTTCTTATGAGAATATCAATTTCAGGTTGTGCCTCAGTCTCATCAATTGGCTCCTGCTTAAATATTTTTTCCGCTTCATTATTGGAGCATATACTGTTATTGTCCAAACTCCCAACATTTTCAACATGATTTAACGTTCCATTTGTTAGATGTTTCATGCCATTCTTTTGAATAGCAGTTGCCATAATATTATATCCCTGAAACTAAATGACACAATTATTAATAAATAAAATGTGAATTTCGGTCACATGATAATTGATGGCCAATCAATTAAGAATGAAAGAGAAAGAAAACGCGAATTGGAGTGAGGGCGAGAGGGAGAGAGAGAGAGAGAGAGAGAGAAAGAGAGAAAGGAAGAGGGACAGACAGAAACAGAGATAGACAGAAACAAAGATATGACATGAGATGAGTCACCTTGCTTTCCAGCATGGGAATTAAAACTATTTTTTTCCTATGTATCACGTCTATACAGATCTCAATTCTTCACAGCAGTCTGTCAATCGTTGGCACTGTAAAATAAATATCACATAATAATAAAAACAATGAATGATAATGGAAATAATGGATGAAACAACCGAATTGTTTTTATTCAATTTGTTAAGTAAATTAAAGATGATATAATTGCAATTGTTTTTTCATTTTTTTTCTTTTTTCTTCTCAATTAGATGAAGATGAGGGACAGTGAATTCTTTAAATTTACATCAACTATCTGAAAATATTATGATGAGCAAATGATGATGATGATGATGTTAAATAGTTTTTTTTCATCCATGTGAAATCTAATGCAATTGATAATTGCAGTGTGAAAACGGATGGGGTGTATTTATGTGATATCAGTGAAGGTTAAATATGAAGTGATATTTTGTGTGACAGGCATTTGTAAAATTTATATGTATGAATCGCCGCTAACACCCGTGTGTATAGCAGGAAGTTGCTCTCAGCAGCATCGTCTAAATGTGAACGGAAGTAGGAAGACTCATTGCGGCAAATTATTAATAAAAATTCACTTACGTACAATGCAAGTTGCATACATAATCTAAGTCATTCAATAACTCAATGTTTCTTTGTTGACAACTAAACTGGGATAAACATGATGACAAATGTCGATCTTCAAAAAGTATTACCATTGTTTTCGGCCATGTTCACTAGACTAGCTACCGACAGCCAGTCCCAGTGGCAAGGACTACTGACATTATCGTATATTATAGAGACGCGACTCTCTTTACATTTTATCAAAATGGCATTATGGCGATTTTCTATGAAATTTTCATTGCTACAGAATGCCCTTGAAACTCATGTGAATATTCGTTGCACTCATTGATGTAAGAATATTATTCATTTATGGCGCATTTTCAAATATCCAAATTATTTTTATCATACGAGCAATATACATATATATATAAATGAAACGCCTCTCGTGGATAATTGTGTAATTAATCAGTATTTGTGATTTTATCGACTGACAATGGAATAATATTTTCGCGGGCAATTTTTAGAGTAATGATATTGTGTAAACAGAGAATTATGACACATGTATATTGACCGGTATCGTGTCTGCCTCTAAGTAGCAATAATAATCCATCAAACACACTTTTTATAACCTGTGTATTTAAATTTTTATTCTGCATTATAAGGTTATAAATTATTTGGACAATGGAGGAACTATTGAACAGACAACTCACACACACAGTATCAAATAATCTACAGGTGATTTATCACAATATTCAATATTTACAATTAACTATATCTGCTGTAAAACATATACAATAACTAATCTAATAATTATAACAAAAATTTCAGAGCACGATCCCACCAAAAATAAACAATGACTTTATAAATAAAAAAAAAACTTTTTTTACTTTACATTTACCATAAAGATGAAAGCTGAAATGGATTAATTAAATAACAACAACATTATTAATTGCATAAACTGATATAATTATGGCACATATATTCATAATGATCCATCAAATAATTCCCAGGATCCCCCACGTGTCTAAATTGGAATAAGTACATAGAAATTATGCGTCAAGTCCTACATATTGGTAATGATGATGACTCTCGATCTACCTCTATACACCAAAGGCAATATTCACTGTAACGGTATTTGTATATTTATATACTCAGGTGGGCATGGAAGATTGTCGAAGGAGAATAGAAGGAGAAGACTCGTTTCTCAGTCCCCACAGCCAACCATCACCTCCACCTCTTTCTCCTCTATATCTCCTCCCTCTCTTTTCCTCTTTCTTTTTCTCACCGTCACTGCTTTTTATTCCTATCTCTTTTCTCAACTGGGACCGGGGTCCTGTTGCCTTGATTGGTAATGGTCAGTAGTGTACAATCGACAGTCTCTGAGCTGCTTACTGAGACCTCTCTTCACTTTGTACGTTTGCAAACCACTCATAATAATTATTCAGTTTATTTCTTTTCTATTCTTTTCATTGTTTAATAATAATAATAATAATTATTATTATTATAATCAAGTGTATTTCAAATATTTATACTTTATTTGGTGATTGTTTGCAGGTATGGTTTGATCAGTGAGGTAAATTGCAACGAGTTTATTTATTCAATTGACAATTGACAATTTGACATTTTACGCGCCAATAAGACCGTGAAAATTGCGGCTAAGGTGCACGAGTATTTTTGTCGGTGAGTCACATACTGAATTAATATATAATTGAAGATAAAATTTTCTCCTTATATGCAATGTATTTGTTAGAATGTCCGTTTGTATTATTCATTTATATATAAATAATATAAAATTGTATTACAATGAAATGAAAAAAAAAAAATATATAGTGCAAGTCCGTCAATGCCAAATTCGTCGATTGAATTTCTTAATACATAAATATATTATTGAATCACTTTCTACGCGCATATAGTCATTATATCGGTATGAAAAAAATGTAGATGACTATTAGAAAAATTGTTTTGTGACACATGAGTATATTTATATGTGTGTGCGTTGATTCATTCAGTGGGTAGACAACTGTTATTAACATAAAAGGCGAGTCAACATCCACCTACGCATTACCCTTGAAGACATTGAAGATGAATGGATTGTCTGATATACACTTATATATATATATAAATAAGTTATTTATTTTTATTCTACCTTTTTTTTCTTTTGTTCAACTCCAAAAATAGAAAAATCCTGTTCACCTTAGATGACTGCAGTTGTTTGACGGGAAAGTATAAAATTTGATATAGGAAGAATATGGAATAATTAAGGACATGTTTACATCAATAATATCATTCCATTAAGTCAATATAATCAAATGAGTCTTTAATCTCCATAAACATATCATGCTCGAGTCTTTTTAATAGCCATCGCTTCAATGTTATTAACTTAAAAATGATTAATCATAATTGACTCAATTGTCAATAAAATAATTTATAAATATCATCATAAAAGTATTGATGCTTTTTGAATGTTGTAAAGTGATATTGAAATTAATGATGATGTTTATTAGAATAATTGGATACAGGATACTGAGGATAATATTGAACAATGCAAATTTTTACTGACCCCATTTTTATTGTATTTACTTTGAGCAATGCAAGGTCGTTGATCTTTCTATACAACACCTGTTATGGAATTCGAGAGAGTACATTTTTTTTTAATCATCGTCGCGCACGTCCTGAAGAGAATATAAGACTTGTACCATTTTGTTTTTCTTCTTTCATTTGTGTTCATTCGACCAAACGTGTTTGGCCCACTTTAATAGCTTTCACATACATACATACATACATACATACAATTTTATATACATATATGCGAAGGCATAAATAAAGAGAGACAGGGAAAAATTCCCCGCAGGTAAATAAGTGTCTCTTTGCAATGAACGTTGTTGCACAGCGGCGCATAACACTTCCTCAATTTACACAAAGATTATTATCCCGGTTGAGTTTTTAATTATAACCAACCTGGCTCTCATGTCGATTATGTAACTATCAGTATTTAATATCACATCATAATTTTATTTTTATCCTTTTATTATTGTGATTATTGGTGTATTTTTTATTTTTTTACTTTAATCAAGTGTCCCAATGTGACTTGTTGGGTATTTCCCCGGGCCTTTTGTTTAGTATAACCGGATATTTACGTGAAAAGGTCACGCAATAAGGAAAGAAAACAACATTATATGATTCGTGTTGGAACGTCCCGGATGTGTTCGATTCAATCATAGACAAACATTTTACGTATCAATATTGAAGTATTGTATCAACATTTCGATAAATCAGCAATTATAATAATTGCAATGAAAATATGATTAAAAATAATTATAAATAATATTCGTTGTTAGCGAATGATTACGTAAATTTGCTTTGAGTTACTGAATAATTCCCGGTAATATCCAGTTGTATTTGAAAATTCATACGTGTAATAAGCAAAATGTCAATTGTAACAATTGGCAAATAGAAAGTGGTAGGTACTGTACACAATGTCCAAGTCGTAAACAAAATTGTTTGTATTAATGGTATGAGCAATAAAAACCCTTTCACATAATAGAGAAATAAATATATATTTCCAACTGTTATTTTATCTATTACGAAAAATCTCGAAAATTCATTGAAGAGTTTAAAGAGATATATCTATTTCACTTATATATCTTCTTTACAGAATTCAGTAGGCGTGAAGATGACTGGGTGTTCAGTTGTCTTCCTGCTAGTAAGCTCGTTGATTGTGATAACAGCAGCAGAACCGTATGTATATATAATACATATACACATAAATAAATATATAACAATATTTTTTTCTTCTTGTTTTCCTTTCATTATAACAGTATAGAACGTAAAGCCATTGTCATTTTGAGCGTAAATAATCACGTGAACCCTGATGGGTGATGTACAATTCTTCTTTGTAGATACTACACGGTCGTTGCACCAAAAGTGGTACGTCCCAATTCTGAATATCATGTAGCAGTGTCTACTGCTGGTATATCAACACCATCAACGATTGCTGTTGTGCTTGATGGTGAACTTGATAATGGTGATTCATTTAGAGTTTCTCATGAGGATGTTGTAGAGCCATATGCGACACGAATATTTAAGTTGGAGGTATAGCAATATAAAAATAAAGAGAAGAGAAAATGGCGGTGAATAAATTGACGTGAGATTATTTTTCTTAACATGTTTTTAATGGTGTTTTTTTTTTTCTTTTGCTTTTGTTTATTTGATAGATTGGCGACACGACACCTGGACGCTATAAATTAACTGCACGTGGCACTTCTGGAATATTATTTACCAACACTACTGATGTCCGATACATACACAAGAGCTATTCTGTATTCATACAAACGGACCGTGCGATTTATAAACCTGGTAGTAAAGTTTTGTTCCGATGTGTTGTACTAGATTCAAGATTGAGACCGGTTCTCACTAGGCAACTTGATGTATACATCACGGCAAGTTTATCTTATTTTCAATTAATGAAAAAATTGATGAGTGATGTTTTCATTATTTTATGGATTTATTTTATTGGAATAATAATTGAATGGCCAACAGGATGGAAATGGTAATAGAATTAAGCAATGGAATCGTCCACCAATAACACGTGGAACATTTAGCGGTGAATTAGAATTGTCGGAATCGCCAGTATTGGGCGATTGGAAGATTGTTGCCAATGTTGTTGATCAAACATTTGAAAAAGAATTCCAAGTGGCGCAATATGTATTGCCAAAGTTTGAAGTGTCAATTGATGCGCCAAAACACGCAACATTTAAAGAGGGAAAAATAACAGCGACAATACGTGCAAAGTATATGAATTATATTTAATTATTTTGTGCCTTGAGTATATTAAATTGTCGCAGTGTGAGAATTTAATGTTTAATTGTTTGCAGATATACTTATGGGAAGCCGGTGAAAGGTGAAGCAACAATAACAGCATATCCAGATATATTTTCGGGTGTTTTGCAACCAATATTCCAAGCACCAGTGAGAAAAGTTGTTCCAATTGATGGTAAAGTGACGATTGATTTTGATATTGGTAGTGAATTGCGGCTTACAGACGAGTATGAAAGGCCAATTGAATTGGAGGTGGCTGTTGAGGAGGCCTTGACCAGTCGACGACAAAATGTTTCAATGCAAATGACATTGCATAAGCATAAATACACAATGGAATTGATCAAGACATCTGAGTATTATAAACCAGGATTAAAATACAGTGCATTTGTAAGTGTCAAATATATTTATGTATTTATTTATTCATTAATATATTGAAATAGCAAATTAATTATATTTTAATTGTGAATTCCAATGGTTTTTTAGATTAAATTAACTTACCATGATGGCACGCCCGTTCGTGATAATTCGAATCCTGTTAAAATATCGTATGGATATACATTCAATCAATCGGCATACATAAATATAACAAGAATGTTGGACAATAATGGAATGATTCAATTGGATTTCTATCCACCAAATAATCCCAATGATATTCCACTGCCATTAAACATCGAGGTATATTTTCAAATGATATATAATAATATTTATTTATTAAAATACAATAAGGATTTCTTCTATTCAATTGTATACAGGCAGAGTATTTGAATCTTCATGAGTGGTTTCCATCGACAAATCAAGCCATGTCACCCAGCAACACTTTTATTCAAGCAATGGTAAAAACGGAAAAGCCAATGGTGAATTCCAATGTTGAAATTGAAGTGAATTCAACAGCGCCATTGAAATATTTAAACTATGAGATTTTAGGTCGTGGTGATATATTAAATGCTGGCTCAATACAAGTAACTGATAAACACATCGCGGGTTTCAGGTATTGCGAGTCAATTCATTTTCATATTTGACAATTTGCAATAAATTTTATTGGGAATTTTTTTTTTAATGCTTAGATTCTTGGCTACTTATGTAATGGCGCCAACTGCACATGTCCTTGTTTACTACACAAAAGAGGACGGTGAAATAGTCGCTGATGCATTGGATGTTGATTTGCAGGGTGCATTACAAAATTTTGTTGATATTAAAATGAATTTGGATGAAACAAAACCGGGGGATTCAGTTGATTTGACAATCACATCAAAACCCAATTCGTATATTGGTATTTTGGGTGTTGATCAACGTTCTTTATTATTGAAATCCGGCAATGATCTTTCTCATGATCAAGTGTATAGAGAATTGAGATCTTATGATATGGTGGAGGAATCGCCGTATTCAGATATGGCATTTGATCGTTCATTTTGGCGACCGGGCTCAGCAACTGCTCAAGATGTATTCCAGGTATATTTTTTTATTGTTCATATTATCAAGTACAAAATTATGAATGGTAATTTATATGAATTATTTTTATTTATTGACAGAAATCCGGTACAATTGTGTTCACCAATGCATACATTCATGAGAATTTTCCTATTCGTAAGTATTATAAAACATAAATATTAATTTTACATTTAATTCCTTATTTGAATATAAATAGTATTTCATTCACTAACCATCGTTGCATCTTGCATATCATAAAGATTACTAACGCAATCATTCAGTAAACTATTCGCAGCATTAAAGCAAAAATATATATTACATTCATTATATAAACACATATAAATATTGCATTGTTCAATATTGAAAATTTAATTGTGCACGGTTAATATATATAATAAATAAATGTACATATATTTTGGAATATTATATGGATAATAAATATTTATATTTTTAACAATGGTTATCTCTACAATGTGCGTAGTATACTACAGAAATAGTGTTATGGAAGAAGCGATGTTTGCATCAGCCGCGGGCGCTGCCCAAACCGCTGCATTCCCGTCCGAGAAGCTCAAAGTACGCAAGAATTTTCCTGAAACATGGCTTTGGCAAGAGCTTGACGTTGGGTAAATGCCGAAACACAAAAATTTATTAGTGGATATTTTATTTTTTTATTTTTCCTATTATCACATTGCATATTCTCTCCATCTTTGATTTCGTTTTATTGACAACAAACAAATAACAATAGCTTTGCTTTAAACTCTCCTGTATTCTATTACTGCTGAGCTTTTACTAATTCCACATCATCACAATCACCAAATAATTAACAAAAACTAAATAAAAATAAATAAGATACATTTATAATGAATTGTAAATCATTGGAGGACCCAATATTGCTATGTGTATTGTTGAAACACATACATATGTATTATCCCTGTACAATATGGATATGAGAAGAGATTCTCTATAAGTATTGGATTGCAGGACAGTCGGGATATCTGGAAGGTAGAATACGAGGCTTGGCTCATGGAGCATCAACATTGAGGCCAGATATTGGTCCACCAGTTATACACAGACTTGTGACAAGACCGCCATTGGCTGGTCCTTATGCATTCTCACGCATCCCAACTCCTGTATGGAATAAGCCCCGTGTTTTCCTTATGCATGACATCTCGAACACTTGGCTTTTCACAAACTTCTCCTCAGGGTATTTATTCGCCAATGACTTCTTTTATTCTTTCATCACCATTCAATTTATTTTGTTTGTCCGTTTGTATTTTTATTCATTTTTTTTTCTGTTATTTACTTTGCACATGCTCTTATGAATACATTACATTCACTGTGATTATCATTTCACTAAAAGTCTCTTTTCTGCTTTTATTTCTATTTTTATATTGTATGTTAAAATGTTTTATTTGAATATTTTTTTTTCTCTCTTCATATTTTTATTTGAAATGTAGATTGAAAGGTGAGGCGATGTTGCGTCGAACTGTACCGGATTCAATCACATCTTGGGTTCTTAGTGCGTTTTCAGTTGACTCCACATATGGTTTAGGATTGATAGACGTTCCGAGAAAGGTTTGTTTATTTATTTAATAGCAGCTGAATGCAATGTGAATATATATATAATTTTTTTTAATCAATTGTTGTATTTATTTTGCAGTTGAAAGTATTTAAACCGTTTTTTATATCAGTTGATTTGCCGTATTCTGTGATGCGAGGTGAAATTGTCGCGATACCTATTGTCGTTTTTAATTATATGGATAAAGATGTGACTGCTGATGTTGTTCTTCAACACGAGGGACAATTTGAATTCGCTGAAGTATCCAATGAAGTTCATGACACTCCAAGTGAGTTCTCATCAATCATCAACAATCGAACATAAATATATAAAAATCATTACTGATATATAACTAATAATTTTTTTGCAGAGCTTGAACTTTTCCGAAATAAAAAAGTTGATGTAAAAGCCAATTCAGGTGCGAGCGTATCATTTATGATTATACCACGTGAACTCGGATACATAACAATTAAAGCAACAGCAACAAGTCCATTGGCTGGTGATAGCGTTGAACATAAATTGCTTGTCAAGGTAAATAAATTAAATATATTAATTGATCATTAATAATATCCGCACTATCATCTACAGCATTAGATTACTCGACAATATTATTTCAATACAGGCTGAAGGTGAAACGCAATATCGAAATAAAGCAGTATTCCTAGATCTAAGAAATACAAGAAATATCCAAACAAATATTAGCATTGATATCCCAAAGAATATTGTTGGTGGGTCTGAATACGTTGAAATATCAGCAGTTGGTGATATTTTAGGGCCGAGCATTCCTAATTTGGCCAATTTAATACGAATGCCATTTGGATGTGGCGAACAAAATATGCTGAATCTTGTGCCAAATATTGTCATATTAAATTATTTAAAAAATACTAATCAATTGACACAAGCGATACAGAGCAAAGCATTGCGTTATTTGGAGATTGGATACCAACAAGAATTGACATATCGTCACAAGGACGGTTCATTCAGTGCATTTGGAATGTCGGATGAGAGCGGTAGCACTTGGTTAACGGCGTTTGTTGCAAAGTCATTCAAACATGCCGCGATATATATCACTATTGAAGACAGAATTATCAATGAAGCATTACAATGGCTATCAAATATTCAAGCGCCTAATGGAAGCTTCCCAGAAGTGGGTAAAGTTAGCCATCGTGATATGCAAGGTGGCGCAGCGAAAGGACTTGCTCTCACTGCGTTCACACTCACAGCATTCCTTGAGAATCCTGACGCCATTGGAACATACCGCAATACAATTAACAAAGGAGTGGATTATATTGTGAGAAATATGGAAGGATTGGATGATATTTATGCATTGAGTTTGTGTACATATGTGTTGAATTTTGCTCTACATCCGTATGAAGATTCCGCATTCAATTCATTGGAGTCCAAAGCAATGACAAAGGAGGATCTGAAGTGGTGGAGTAAACCTATACCGAAAGACGATAAAAATCCGTGGTTTGACACTATGCCACGTTCTGTGGACGTTGAAATGACTTCGTATACACTTTTAACTTATCTTCGAAGAAATCTCGTGTCGGATTCTATTGCTGTAATGAAATGGCTGGTGAAACAGAGAAATCCAGAGGGCGGTTTCTCTTCAACTCAAGACACTGTTGTTGGTCTTTATGCACTATCAAAACTCGCTGAAAAATTATCAACACAGAGCAATAATATGGCTATTACTATTACGTATGAGGGTGGTGGTCAGAGTCAAATGAATATAAATGCTGCCAATGCGATGATTTTGCAGAAACATGTTCTTCCGAGAAAGACTCGGGTAGTTAATATTACGGCGACGGGAACGGGTTTTGCTCTTATTCAGGCATCTTCTCATTACAATGTTAATGTCACTGGTGCTTGGCCATTATTTACTTTGGATCCACAAGTTGATAGAAATTCCAATGAAAATCATTTGCAACTTTCTATTTGCTCTGGTTTTGTGCCGACTAGGGAAGCAAATGAGAGCAATATGGCGGTTATGGAAGTGAGTCTTCCTTCGGGTTTTACAGTTGACAAAGATTCATTGCCCAGTTTAGAAGTATCGCAGAATGTTAAACGTGTTGAAACAAAAAATGGCGATACAATGGTCGTGTTGTATTTTGATAAAATGGTAAGGAAAGAATATTGTCCAACAGTTTCTGCATACAGGACCCATAAAGTGGCGGAGCAAAAGCCTGTACCAGTTTCTATTTATGATTATTACGATTCGTGTAAGTAGAATGAGTAGACAAAAACTTTTTGTTCTATGTTCATTAATTATTCTTGCTTTGTTTTTTTAGCACGAAGAGCAAGAGTATTTTATGAGCCACGTGCGACGAATCTCTGCGACATTTGTGACGGTGAGGACTGCGAGGATTTATGTGTCAGTCAACCGGGAAAGCAGAAATATAATAATACATCGGGCTCTTCTGTGTCAGAGTCATTTTGTACATACATTTATCTCGTACTATTCTCAGGTTTTATTTTTCTAAAAAATCATATGTAATACTTATTTTTTTTTCTTTTTTCGACTTATTTATGAATAATACTATACCGTCGCTTTATTTTTAGAATTAGATATATTCTAATAATAATGTACGTAATCAGGCGATAATCAAAGTGATAATCATGTATTGAATTATTTGAATACGTTTATTATAATAATTTTTTTTTTTTCATATAGTGTCAAATGGAATTTATATTATAGAATATATATTTTGAATTATGTACATTCAATGAATCGGCAAAACTTTGTAGTGTTGTATCAATTAATTAAATAATGTGTTGTTGTTATTAAAAAAAGAAAACAACAAGAAATATCTTCAAGTAATTCCCACCTGAGTAAAAAATTATCGAACGATAAAATAGGTTATACAGGCGTTTTACCGACGGAACAATATGGCCAACGGTCATGTAAAGGCGAATTCTCATGAAAGAGAACTGTGTACCATGCCAAAATATCAGAAAAAAAGTATTTTCCACCCCGTTCTTATACAATTATCATGATCCGTGATTGATGGAAAAGAAACTGGTGGATCGAAACGATTGTTATAATAGCGTCTTTGCAGTGAATTCTAATAGATATAAAATATCGACGAAACATTGCCACCAAATTCATTGTCTAAAATCAACTAATCCCTATAAGTAAGTTAAATTTCATGAATAATTACTCAAATCACAACGTTCGGTGGGGTAATCATATATTGCCGCATACAACAACGCTATGCTGAGCTTATTCAAACACAAATTGTAATGCAGTTAGCCGCTCGGTTTTTCCACAATTAACCTAAATTTTATTGATATGTAAAGCATAATTGTGTTACGCATTGTATCGTTATCGCTCATCGCAGCATCTGGTGAATTTTAACGTAAAAAATTATTGAACACTTTCAACAGATTTTTTCTCAGTCTAAGTTCCGGTATAAATCAATTGAAGGCACCCACATATATATACACACACACACGCACACACCCTCGCAAACATTAATTTATTGAATTAATTGAAATTAATTTGCAGGAATGAGGCGTAAAAGCGAAAGGAACAAGGCTAAAGCATCACCGGAAAAAAAAGTTGAAAAGCCAACACGAAAATCAACACGTAGACGTGCTAAAAAATCACCATCCACATCACCGGAGCATGATAATAGCAATGATGCTGAAGAATTGCAAACAACTGAAAAGGAACCATTGTACAAAATACAGACGCGATTACACAGCAAAGAAACCGATAATATTATTGATGAACCAGAAACAAAAGTGTCATCAACAGAGACAATAACCGATCAACAAGATGTCGTGGAGGACAGTGGATCAGTGTGGAAGGCAGCACGCGCCGATGCTTCACCCGGTGAAATACCTAAACTCAAACTGTGTCGACAGAGAAATTTGTCCGAAACGTCGGATGTATCATTAAATAGGAAAAGAACTAGCAAGTGGCAGGAGAGCGGCAGCGAGGGTGGTGTTGCGGAGGAGGCTGACTCTGCTGATGAGAGACCAGCAATGTCATTGATGACTATTGCTGGTAATGAACTGGCAGATAATCCCTCATCCACAATTCCAGGTCGGAACTCCGGCGATGAGGTAAGTGATAGCAAGGAGTTCCCGCCCGAAAACGCTTCAGCCGACTTGTCTGACGATAAACCAAACATAGATCGACATGATGACACGAAAGAGACATCGAATTGCACTGCAACTACAAGCGTTGATAACGAACAACCCGCTGTGTCAGATACAATTGCTGAGATGATCGTCAAGACCACCGATATTGATGCTAATGGAGAACAACAACAGAACGAGCAAGCGATTGTGCAGGAGAAGAAGACAATACAGGAGGTCCAAGTGGATCATGTTGAGGAGCAAACGCACAATGAAGTGCCAATAGTACAATCACATGTGGAAGCAGATGTAAAAGTTGAACAGCAATCAAAATCAATTGCGGTTGAAGAAGAGAATGAAGTGAAAGTGGAATCAGAATCGAAATCAATTGCACTTGTAGAGGATGAAGAAGTGGTAGATGGAAAAGAGAAAGAGAAGGATGTAGAGTCCGAGGCAATTGCAGTTGCAGAGAAAGAGAAGGAAAAGGATGAAAAAGCAAAAGTAGAATCGGGAACGAAATCAATTGCAGTTGTGGAGAAAGGAAAAAACGCAGATGAGGATAATAGAGAAGAAGTGGAGGAGGAAGAGGAAGAAGAATCAGTTCGAAAAGATACAACGAGCAGTGACGATGAGGAGGAGAGAAAGAAACCTATAGTTGAACGTTTGGTGTTCACCGATAATTCTAATGATGATGAGTCGAGTGAGAATGCGAAGCGAACAACAAGAGCAAGAAGTAGTAGACGAAAGCATCGTGATAAATATCGAGACTCGTCCAATTCAGATTCAGGGGATTCGGACGATGAGCCATCGAGAGTTGAAAAGAAAATTGAAGAGGCTGAGCGGGCGTCAGGCAAGTCACCAGTTGAAAAAGAAATTGTCGAAGAGTCGGAGAGATCTGTGGAACTTGAATTGTCGACGTCGTTACTGCCAAATGACAGTTGTGCCATGGAAGTGCCCAATGATGAAATAAAAAATGATAAATCGCAAATAATTGGAACGGAAAAAGTGGATGATGTTGGGGATACTTCGATAGCACCGACGCAAATCACCAAACCTATTAAGGTCAACTTGAAAAGAACATTGTAAGGCAAAAAAAAACGTTATTTCGCTTTGCTTTATAATAATAAAATATTGTCTTTAATAATTGTTTTATCGATTTTATTTTATTATTATTTTTTTTTAGCACCTCACGAATATCTGTAGATGAATTGGAGGCAAAAAAAGATAGTGCCGAGACAAATGATACAACTCAAGACAAGGTTCGTTCATTTTGTTGTTATTTTTGGATTATTAGTTTTTATTTACATGCGCAATATTAATTTTGATTTAATGTCTTTGCTATTTATTTCAGGAAAATCACGTGAGTGGAGATCAAGTTGAACCCAATATCATTCCAAAGAGGCGTCGCTGGGGTACAGCTGTCAGTATTGACAGTACACCAACGTTTTCAATCTCTACAGATTTCCTCAAGGTATTAAAACGATATCTACGATTAATATGCGTAATGTCCTTTTATATTATTTCTTCATGTGAATATTATTCATTATGTTGTTTTTTTTTTTTTTCTGGACAGACTTTGGTGCCTGGTGCAAAGCCATTGTCCATCAGCGAAGTGCGGCTTTCTAAAGACGATGATGAAGAGCGAAATCGTCGCAAGGACCGCGAAAAACGCTACACTGTCACTGATGGACCTGTAGAAAAATCGAAGGAAGACATTGACACAGTAAAAGTTGAAACTATCAAGGGCGATAATCATATAGGTATGTATTTAATTTTATACAATTGACTAATCGTTGATATAATCGCAATGTAATTAATTTAATAATTATTATTTGTCCCATGTATAATTTCAGTCACGAGACGAAAAATTTCTATTATCAAGGACACATCACATGCAAAGTCGCCAAGTCCATCACCATTAGAACCCACGAATATACTTTTGATTAAAAATTTAGTTCGACCATTTACATTGAATCAAATTAAGGAACTTCTATCTCGTACGGGCACCATTATTGAAAATGGCTTTTGGATGGACCGAATTAAATCAAAATGTTTTGTAGAGGTTGGTAATTATTTCAGTAAAATTCATTGTGAATTAATTATTTAAATTATTTTGATGAAATATTTTTTTGTTCATTTCATTTTTCAATTTCAGTATGCAAATGAAGATCAGGCTTTTGAAACGCGACAGGCGCTTCATGGAATATCATGGCCGCCATCAAATCCAAAGAAACTTTATGTGGAATATGGATCGAAAGAGGATATGGATCAAGCGCGAGAATTGTCCAAGGATCAAACACCAGTACGTAAAGCTGAAGTGACAGAATCGTCAGATGTTTGGCAGCAGGAATGGGCACGAGATGACAAAACAAATTCAACGACAAAAGTAAATGATTTTTACAATGAATAACATATATTTAAGTTACTGGGTTGTAAATTTTCAAAATAATAATTAGGGTAATTTAACGCAGGTGACAGTGGTGCGAGAGTGGGACTTGGGCAAAGAAGACGGTCAGCACTTGATTAAGGAGAAAGAACGTGAGAAAAAGGATATCGATAAGAAAAGACGACAGAGAAGCCGGAGTCCAGGTTTGGATTCACATCTTCCAGCGCCAGCGAGGAAATTCAAGAAAAAAGAGGACGAACCACCACCAGCCAAACTTCTCGATGATCTTTTCAGGAAGACAAAAGCTACGCCCTGTATATATTGGTTGCCGCTTACCAATGAACAGGTTTGATTGAACAATTTAATGAGATGTAGGGGTGAAAGAGAAATGGATGTCACTGCAATTGTCAATTATTGTCGTGCATTGCAGATTGTCGTGAAGGAAGAGATGCGACGGCAGCATATGGCCGAACACGCGCGCCGACTGGAAGAGATGAGACGCGCTGAAAGAAATCGCGATGGACGTCGTCGACGCAGTCCTCGAAAATAAATATACCCATCCTCTGTGTCATTTTTGTTGTCTTCACTTTTGTTTTTTTTTTTTTTTTCTCTCTTCTCATTTGTTTCCGAAATTTTCATCCTCCATTCTCTTGTTTGGTTTTCCATCTACCATATTGAACTCGGACACGTCAAGAGTAATTGAGCGCTTGACAAATTATATTTATACGAAATTGATAAAAATATATATATGTAAAAGTCGTATGACCATTTATTTTTTCAGTTTGAGTCATGGCAAAATAGACAAAATATAATGTAACGCGATGAAAATCAATTTTCTCATCACATTGCACATGTGAATTTACGTCTCATCATTCTTTTTTTTTTCTTGTTTTTTTTATTTTTATTTTAATATTTCTCATTTCGTTAAATACTATCGAGTCTCGGTATTCATAAAAAATTTTTTTAGACTCAAATAATTGTTCCAGGCGGGAAAAAAAACAAACTAGTAATTACGCCCGTGCAATACACAATTGATAATAAATTATTACCAATCAATTTCCTCTCTATTCATTCGCGAACAATACATTGCGAGAAATTAATTTCTTCTTTTTTTTTTTTGTTCAATAGTGTTCTTTACAATTAGAGAAAATTGTTGGAAAAAAAAAAAAAATTAAATTTGTGCATGTCTAAAATTTGTCCTTGGCTCATCAATCTCCTGATTCCCATCCTCATTTTCATAGCATTAAAACATGCTTCTTGCAGGTCGTCCACAATACGTCCACACATTTGGGCGTGTTAATGTGATTCTATTATATCCGCAGTGGTATGCGGACAAGAAGTGGTTTTGGTTTTTGGCGGATAAATAACGTAAACACACACCAACAAACGCAACGTGGGATTATTAGAAATTAAGATAAGAAAAGAATAAATAAAAAGTATGTTTGAGACATTTGCATACAATAGTGAGTTACGAGTATATATATATATATACATATATATATAGTGACATTGCGATGTGAAATCGACAAGTTAGAATTTCTTTTATTATTTCTGTCAATGAATCCATATAATAAATTAATCAATTGTAAGGTGGGAGAAAACCATTGAAAAATGAATTGTTAAAATGTCAAATGAAATTGAAGCAACAGAATTGCTTTCTTCATAGACACACACAATAATATCAGTCGCAAATACACAGCAGGAGCTTTAATTTTCAATAGTATCAGAAGATATTTATCTGATGTCATTTTGTTCAATTGCGAATATGTAAACGAAATAAAAATATATATATATATATGTAGATATATATATATATATATATACACGCGATATATGTAATGTGACTCGGTGTTAATTGGTTAAATGTATTTGTTTCGTTTTTTTACAATACTTGACTCAACAAATATTGCCGCATGAAAACATCTAGTACAATTATATTTTACTGATGGCAGTTATGTATACTACGAAATGAAAGCGATAATAGTTATTTACTATACGAAAATATTGTCACTCATCCATGAAAAACAAAACGAAAAAAAAAAAAAACCTGCTGTAAATAAAATATATTGTCTCGTGTTCTTATATAATAATTTAATTATAAACATTATCAATAAACTTAAAACACCATAAAATAACATACGGATTACTATTTTCATTCTTATTTTTTATTGTTTATATTATTGACACTATGAATTTCATTCACATCAGGTGAATTATTTTACAATGATTGACGAATTACCAAAAAGGTGCATTTTCGCCCATAGATAAAATTGTAATGTTTATTTTATGCACAGTGATATTGGTAAATAATATTAAAACAAAGCAACAAACAAACTACGCGAAATATTTAAAGACATATGCATCCAAACATTTATCCAATTGATTGATTGATTTATTTATTAAAAGACATACTAATTCTATTTAAACATATATTTAAATTCAAATGAAAAACTATTATATGACAAGGTAAAGTATTTATTGTTGTTTAATCGCTTAAGTCACGCTCCACTTTTGCGTTCATACACACCACAGATAATAAAATTTGTGCACTTGTCGTAGTGAGTAACCGTTCGAAAAAATGAATTCATGTTGTTGCAGAAAATATTCATTAATAAGAAATAATATTTTAATATTACAATAACAAACAAACAAAAGATAAATCTATTGCGTAAGGCCATTATTATATTTTTAGAACACAAGTCTTCAAATCGTTATCGACATTGTCAATATAATATTCCACCAATGAATAATTGAATTTTCAAAAGAGGACTTGGCTCATCATTTATTGGTTGCTCCATTCATATGACTATTATTCATATTACTGATCAATAATATCGATAAATTAATAAATTCAGTCGACTTTCACCACACTGTAAATTTTGCGGACAAACCAGAAACAAGCAAAGAAACCGATTGAGCCTGAAAATACAAAACCACGATAAATTATCATTACTATTAATTTACTTGTAGTAAATCAACATTAATATAATTAATCAAACGCACCAGTCAACAGGAAGAACAAGAATACCATTATCAATGTATATCCAAAGTACAAGAATGTCGAAGTAGCATCTTCAATACTGAGCTTTTTAAAGAAAAAGTGAATGCAATAAATAAGAAGATAGAATGCAGTGAATCCTGATGTGAGAAAACTTCGCCACCACCAATGGTAATCCTAAAGAGAAAAAGAAAAATTGAATTATCGATATCAATTGAGTGAGAATTGATTTGAATTATTTGTTTGAATTTACCTCCGCGCAAAGATGGAAGTAACACAATAAAATTGTTGTCTCGGAACATGTAATTATTAGTATTAAAAATACCAAGAATAAAAATCCAAACATGTAATACATTGAGCTTGACCAGATTGAGTTTAATATAAAGAATAATTGAATGAATATACATCCAAATGGCAACACACCACCCATTATTACTCCGGGTATTGATTGGGTATAAAAACTTTGTTCCGGAATTTGGCGTGGTATTTGATTGGTCCTCACAGGATGCTCAAGCGACTAAAATTCAACATTAATAACACAAGGTAGTAGCATAAAACCTTGCTATAATTATGTTTTGAACTTACTCGCTTTCGGAATCCAAATGATGCACCAATAAATGTTAATGGTACGGAAACACCGAACCACAATGCAAGAAGGGCAACAAGAGTACTAAATGGCACCGCTGCTGAACTACCTTTGCCCCATAAAATGAGATTCATAATGAAGAATAAACTAAATACAATCCTATAAAACCAAACAAATAAATTGTGAGTGTGTAATTTGATTCTGTCTTGTTACTAAATTAATTTTTGTCCAAAGACTTTGATTAATTGATCAGTACCCAGGACTCAGCATGGCCGTGAGCAACACATTTGACTTCCATTTTTCACCTCCAAAACTTTTATATATCCTGGCTGAAACATAGCCGGCAGGCGTTCCAAGACAGACATACATAATTAGTGTGCACTTCATCAAGGCGCCACGATTAGCAGGTGAGAGGAAACCCAAACACGCCAATGCTACATTGATTAAACATAATTGCAATAAAATATACAAATTATATAAATTATATGGTAGATATATTTTATTACTTATTCTATTTTAAATATGATTTTTTTACTTGCCCAATGTAACGAGAGACATGAATAAAACTTGAATGCCTGATCCAAGGAATATTGAAAGTAGCATTCCCTTTCTCGGTGGTCGAAATACATCGCCATGAACCAATTTCCATCCGAATTCCTCTTGTGCATCCTCACCCGATTCAATCTGAAAGTAAGCCTGTGCGTTATCGCGACACAGACGTGGAAAAGGCATCACGATTTCAAAACCAAAAAAAAATGAAGAAAAAAAAAAGGAAAGACATTTAAACAAATAAAAATAATGTCACACCGCGATCATGTAATTCAATTAAATAAAAATGATTAAAAAAATAACAAACAAATAATTAAACTGTAATGATTTCGATTCTTTTCTTTCTTTCTTTTATGATGTGAATAAAATTTACCTGGTTGTATCGTGCAATATCTTTGTGCAATGTTCGTAACATAATCATTGCGACCATTCCCGATAGGAATAAAACAATGATGAGTGAATTGAGAATGCTAAACCATTGAATATTTGTGTGTTGCATCGAATTCAATATATAATCCCATCGTGATGACCATTCAATTGAATCATTGTGTATGTATTTCACTGAATATGTGTATGTAACATTTAAACTGTGTCCTTTAGGGATTGTTCCCGATGGTATGTCCATTCCCATTCCCGATCCACAGCTCAATGGCTCGGATGTGTGTTTAATACTCTGTGGACGGACGTTTATCGATATAATACGCCCACCATTTTCACCAAAACCAGCGCCCCAATCTTTATGTTCACCACTGTGATATGTTATTGTTAATTCAACGTGATTAAAAAGATAATATGTATTGGATTTGTAATTAGGCTGGAAGAAAAAAGTAAACAAAAAATAAATCATTTCAATTATAAATAATAATGGACGTAAAAGTAAAATAACAAATCACTCACAATTAAACTACAAATATCTTGTGATTCTTTGCTGGCACGTTCAAAACATCCCATAGGGAAGCCAGTGCTGCAAACTTGCTTATCAGTTTCTTCGCCCGATGGCCAGCAAAAAGTCACCGGCATATTATCTACAACATCAAGTAATTCAATTCAATTTAATACAATTAATATTACAAGTATTGCAATGATTAATTGTACACACCGACAATCCAATGATGTTGATAAATTAATGCTGCTCCATGTCTCAATATATCCAATCTTCTTTCAGAATCGTCATCGCCACCTTTGTATGTTTTTGTACAAACCTTTTCACACGAGATATTCTTCATGAATTCCAATTTATACGGCGAAGGTCTTATTCTTTCACCAAACACAACTTGGCCCAAGTTTTCCACTGGCGATTCCGTGTCTTCACTCTGACAAAAGTCAAAGCTGAAACAAATATAAAAATTAATATACATATACATATATATACAATAAAACTTACCTATTATTTCTTATCTTCAAATTATATCTAGCTATTAATACTCACTGTGCATATTCATATGGAATCACTGACTCTTCTGTATTCAATCTATTCACATACAACTTTACTTCCGACTGAAAGCGAAAAACTTTTTGTTAATTCATATTTTTACACGCAATTTAACAAATATCTCATAACAATTTGCACGATAACATGTTGACGTATCAGTAATATATATAGCCACATATAATACTTGAACGAAAGATAACGTAATTGTTCAACAATTTTTTTTTTTCACATGATATATTGACAAAAGTATTCGTTTTATTTCTGTGTATGTATTATCAATTGACATTCAATGATGAATAACAAGTGTATAACTTACTTTACAGTTTTCGGTAGATTTTGAAGTTTTACAAAAATTGACGGGTGCAAGACCGGGTAAATAAAACGTCCAAGCCGAATTAATTACGCATAAAGCGCAAATTAGGTGAAAAAACATCGTGGACACAATTGTCTGTTGTTGTTTTGCGTGTATAAGTAGACAATTATTTAAATGTTTCACTATTAAATGGCGTGTTGAACTTAATAATTGTATATAATTTAAAAATTTTGTGATACATGCGTAATTTTTATAAGCTGAACACACGTATTATTATATCAGAGCGACACAAAAACGATGGAGAACATCGACATATCACACCAGTGCGATCGCTGCCATGACACGTCATGGAGTATAGAGTATATAGAGGCTATATATAACCTCTATTCTACGAATTCTGTTCAAGCTGTTTGATCAATTTGAACGTTGTTGTTATTTGTATATTGCGTGAAGTTGGCGTCTGATCAACCGGCACAAAAATTCAAACTTTATATTGACATTTATCTGTATAAAAAGTAAAAAGTATTAATAGAGGAAAAATGGGTAATCAATTTACAACAAATCCAGAATCAGATATGGTGGATGAGGACGAGGATACAAGTTGTTGGTCGAGATATTTTTTAAAATGCTTTCATAGACAGAGCACAATTGATTTTGGATTTTATGATTTAAATGAATATGATTATGTTGTTGAGAAGCTTGCAATAAAGTACATTCGAGTTTCTATGTTTGCAACAACATATGATAATTATGAATATACTAGCAATACTCATCAATCACCAAATACATCAACGGTATTCCCTGTCTCAGTTCAAGCGTCTCCAATTCTTCCTGTTGATTCATCAAAACCCTCAAATTTATCAAAGACTATGAGAAAATTACGATTTTTAAAGCAAGATAACGACGGCGGTGGTGGTGGTGGTGGTATTGGTGTTGGTAGTAAAAGTGATACGGTAAAAAAACCGTCATTGGCACATTCCATTGGTGCTACCAGTCCCGCTGCTGAACTCATGAATTCATTGACAACATTCAATCCACATTTAAAAGAATCCGAACGGCCACCAAAAGACCCATTTTCATTAAATATAACAAAAAGCCAACGATCATTTGCTGAGGAGCTCTCAGAAACAGCAGCACGAAAGAACAATAATTATACCATGACAGAGTCACCCTCATCATCCTCAACTCCCGGTACATCGAAACAATTGTGATTATTAGTCGACAATATAAAAACATTTATTGTAATTTTAATATTAAATTATGTAAATAATAATTAAAAAAAAAAGAAAACATCCAATTCTCATATCACCCGAAAACTTATAACATATTTTCCGTTATGATAAACCAAATATTATTTACCAGAAATTATTCACAAATGTTTTTACAGCAACTCCATTACGTTGTGTCGGTTCTAGAAAAAAAAAAAAAATCATTAAAATATTTTTGTAAACTTTGCATTTATTAATATTAACTTACCTCGCCCGTTTACTCGAATTCACATCTATTTCATATTGACTTATTTCGTTGAAATATGGCCTTTGAATATTATGATTCTCTCGATTTTCACATACATCTGGCTTGCATCCACAATTTTTGCCGCACCACTCAGTATTTTTTCTACATGAACACATACGCGAAGTACATTTTGTGCGACAGGAACATTTTACATCGCCACCAGAAACACGTTTAACTGCCACCTGTTCATTTGATGTATCACTGAGGCTCTTAAACATTGACACACGACAACGTTTGTGCATAGGTGTCTTTCGCCAATCCGGATCATTTTCAATATCATCATCTTCTACAATGATACTGTCATCCGTAAAATCCAATGCAGGTGTTTCGTCCTTCGGAGTAAGTTGTGCATTTTTTAATTTCTTTGGTCGTTGAGAAGCTTGAGCAAGTTTATTAGCAGCTTCCAATTCTTGCTTCAATCTTGCAATTTCATTTACCATATCTTCATTCACATTTCCACCATTTATTTCAGGTATTCTCGAATTGTTATCACATTTACGTGACAATTCTTTAAGCTCATATTTACGTAGATTCATTAGTGCTTCATCATATTTATCCATTAGTTCATCATATTCATACGATTTCATGTAATATTTTTTTACACATTCACTTGTTGATTCTACGAGCATATCAACAGCGACTTTTGTGTCACCCAATGATTGTATTGTCTTCCAACGTGAATTGGCACGATTTTCATCCTCAGTTTCAATTATTTTCTGTTGCAATTCCGATATTTGAACATTGCGTAAGTCAATATATTCAGCTGAATCTTTTATTTGATTTTGCAATTCAGTCGATGGATTATTCTCATACGAATGTTTCAAATTTTTCAATTCAGCAGTGAGTCTCGCACGATCCTTCATTAATTTCTCCAATGAACATTTAGCCTCAATTGTACTGTGTAAAATTGTAATCTCTTCAGATATCCATGATTTAATTTCTTCATTTGATGTTTTTGATTTTTCTCGGCGCAATTCCGCCAAACGCTGCTTCTCTCTACCCTCTTTCAATCGCTTTATAATGGCGGATGCCTCCTCCATTTTACGTCTCGATACACTTTGCTGTTTATTATGTTGAATTTGCATACGTACTATTTGATTTTGTCGTTTACGATCTTGATCCTTTAATTTATGCAGCTCCCGCTCTCTCATTAATTTATAATGACTAAATTTCTCCGCCTCTTTTCGCATTTCACGAACTAATTTCACTCGTGTCTGCTTCAATGATTGAATCTCCCCAGTGAGATTTTTCACTTGAATATCGGATTTTTCCTTAGTTTTAACTACGCGATTTTGCTCAATACATTTTTTTGACAATTCCAATATTTTCCTTTCCAACTCTTGTACTTTTTTCCGCCGACTCTCCGCCAATTTACTGCTCACATTGTTTGTTTGTACAGTCTCCAATGTCTTCAATAATTGCTCTTTCTCCGCTTGCAAATTTTTTATCTCATTTTCCATTTCACGTATTTCTTTTGTCTGATCAGACAATCCAAATGTATTATCAAGCAGCTTAAGCACAAGCTCCTCTTTAAGTGCCAATGCACGATTAATGGTTTGCACTTCATTTTCTCGTTCTGCTTGACGAAACGTATGCTCTGCGTGTTCTTCATCCAATTCCATTGATTCATTTACACTTTGGCAATGAGTATCGCCACCTTCATCGGCTACTTGATCGCCACACGATATTTGTGCGCTTGAAATTTGTGCACACGAAATATGGCTTATAATTTCTGCATCAATTTTTTTCTGACAATGCATCAATTCATTGAGCTTTTGATAAATCTCATGCAACACTAACCGATTGCTATCTGTAAGATCTTCATTCTGTAATATTGCGGAAAATTCTTCGAGAATTGCTGTTAAACCAACACATAATTGCTCTTTAGCACTCTCTGCTAATTCAGCACGTTCATTCATACACATTGTATTTATCAAATTGGCATTAAATTTCTCCATCAATAGATGTAATTTTTTTTGCAATGATCGATTTTTTTCATCCAATTCCGCATGCTCGGGTGGGCATGAAAACAGTGGACCTTGAACAAGCAATGCCAATTCAAGTTCCTTCACTGCTGCTTGAAGACGATTAATTTCCGCTGTTTGAGGATCCTGATTGACAATCGGTTTATTCTTTATTTTTCTTGCACGATCTGCATAGCGAAGAGTGCTCAACGTCTCATCCAAATTGTAATCAGCCGGACTGACACATGCAACCATTAAAGTCATTGAATTTCCACCGAGTGAATCTTGAAGTAATCTTGTAAGTTTACTGTCACGATATGTAATAAATGTACTTCCACCACCATCACCCAATTGTGAAATTACATTTCCCAGCGCGAGTAGTCCACGATTTATATTGACACCCTCTTTGAAGCGTTCACCAGTGGCGCCGGTTTTTTTGCTACGTTCGGAACCAGCCAAATCTACCAAATGAAATTTTGCATTTGTTCCACTGTTGCTGTCATCATTTTTCTGCTGATGAATTGAAATTGTAAATATTGCATGGCTTCTGCTACTTTGATTGTTCATGGCAGTGGCACCAGTTGCTCGACCCATTGAACCTTGCACAAGTAATTTCAATGTGTCATCAGCATTTTTCACCAATTTTTCAGTGATACCGACAATTTTTATTTCCTTTTTCTCTTCACGTATATCCACTATGCAATCTTTACGATCTTTATCACCTGCCAAAAGATCATACAATTGCTCTTTATATAATTCCATAAACGACACTGATACTTTAAAACTCCAATCTGTTTTGTTTGTGATGGTATTAAATATATCATGAATTGCACGGGGAATAACACCCATGGCTTCCTCGCCCGAGTAATTTGTACCCATGGTGTGAGTCTTTCCACTGCCAGTCTGACCATAGGCAAGTATAGTAACATTATATCCTACAATAGACATTACAAAGATATTGTAAACAAAATTAATTTATTCAATAAATGTAATGATGTATTGAATCAAAATGTTTACATTTCATTTTTTATTTTCTTTTTTTTTTTTTATCAAAGTGTTTGTACCTTTAAAGATGTTGGGAATCATGTCCTTTACTGCTTTGCTGTAAAATTCCTCATGATCTACACATGTTCCAAATACATGATTGAATGTAAATGATTTGTCTGTGCCGACTATTTCAAGTTGATTCTCCTGAGCGTGGACATTGATAGAGCTTCGACAGCCACGTTCTACTTCAGATGGTACAAGTGGACGTACTCTGACTGCCACACGAACAGTATCATCAGCCATTGTGTATACTTACCGAGTCTAAAGTGATAATTAAAAATATTAGAATGTTTCACGACATCTTAGAATTAATCAAACACTCACCTTCACAATTTTCCGAATAATTATTTTATTTATAGATATCGATTAAACTTAAAATATAATTAATAAATAAAAATTTTCATATGTATCATTTAGACAATTAACAAATGAATTGTATTTATACACTGGGAATGCTTGAGAGTTCGTGATGGCAGTGTACAAAGTTGACTTAATGGCGCTTGACATTCGTTATTTCAATTTACAGAACTTTCAAAATTTAACGGATTTGAAAATTCTTGCCAACATTATACAATAAACATCGAAGGGTATTGCAAATTGGCTGCGTTCAGATAAACCAAGCGTTGGACAGCACTTATTGCTGATAGGATATTTCCTTTGATTCGCAGTATTCTCCAACGGAATGTACTTATCAACTGTTGGTATTATTCTAACGATAGAGGGCACTTGATTCAACTGAACGCATCGAATAATTCATTTTAACCAACATTATAAAGAAAATGGCGCCACTTAACCTTATACATACATCTGGTGGTAGATAAATATACTATTTAAAAGGAACCATTGGTGGCTGTGGGTGGTTCGAACAATTGGAACGGGTATCTAATATAAGTGTATTTAAATATACGTGTTGAGAACGTTAAGCAACGTTCCATACAGTGATATGTTTTATTCTGTATGACCGAATATTATTTAATTGAAGTGTTTATATTAATTTACAATTGCGATAACGTATTTACAATTTATAGAGACACGTATGAGCAGTAAGTTTTAAAGGAAACATGGATAAAAAATACGACTCTCATCACAGAAGACGACGAGATTATGATGACAGGAGTAGAGATAGACATCGAGATTCAAAAAGAAGAAGACGAAGTCCTGATTATGAATCCGAGAGCAGGAGGGATCGAAGACGTGAGAGATATTCTTCGAAATACGATGATAAAAATCGTCATGAGAAAAATATTCGTGATGATGATGAGATTGAAGAGGGCCAAATTCCACCAGCGCAAAAACGCACTGTTGATATTCTAACCTCAAAAACCGGTGGTGCTTATATACCTCCAGCTAAATTAAAATTGATGCAGGCAGAGATTACTGACAAAAGTTCAATTGCCTATCAAAGAATAGCGTGGGAAGCATTAAAAAAATCAATACACGGTTATATTAATAAAATAAATACCAGTAATATTGGCTTGATAACGCGGGAAATATTGCGAGAAAATATTGTGAGAGGTAGGGGTTTATTAACTAGATCAATTATCCAAGCGCAGGCTGCATCACCAACATTTACTCCTGTTTATGCTGCTTTGACTGCAGTTATTAATGCGAAATTTCCAAATATCGGTGAATTACTGTTGAAACGATTAGTTATTCAATTTAAACGTGGTTTTAGAAGGAATGATAAGCCACTGTGTATATCGTCCGGTACATTTATAGCTCATCTAGTGAATCAACGGGTAGCACATGAAATTTTAGCACTCGAACTATTGACTCTACTTGTTGAAACACCAACAGACGATTCTGTTGAAGTGGCCATAGCATTTTTAAAAGAATGTGGAATGAAATTGAGCGAAGTGTCGAGAAAAGGTATGGAAGCAATATTTGAAATGCTTCGAAATATTTTACATGAAGGACAACTTGATAAACGTGTACAATATATGATTGAGGTAATGTTTCAAATACGAAAGGATGGATTTAAAGATCATGAAGCAGTGAGTGAAGAGCTTGATCTTGTTGAGGAGGACGATCAGTTTACGCATTTAATAACATTGGACGAGGCAACGGATTCACAAGATATATTAAATGTATTTAAATTTGATGCGGAATATGTTGAGAATGAGGAGAAGTATAAGCAATTGAGTAAGGAAATTTTGGATACTGATGGCAGTTCTGAAAGCGGTGACGATGACGATGAAAAAAATCATGATGATGATGATGATAATGATGATGATAATTCGGATGATGGTAGTAGTGGAGCTGAAGGTGAAGAGAAGCCTGATGTAATTGTTGATAATACTGAGACAAATTTAACTGCTCTCAGGCGAACTATCTATTTAACAATACATTCTTCGTTAGATTTTGAAGAGTGTGCGCATAAACTTATGAAAATGCAATTGAAACCCGGCCAAGAAATTGAATTGTGTCACATGTTTCTTGATTGTTGCGCGGAAATGCGAACATATGAAAAATTCTTTGGGCTTCTCGCCGGTCGTTTTTGCGCAATAAATAAAATATATGTTACACCTTTTGAACAAATATTCAGAGACTCTTATGATACAATCCACCGATTGGATATGAATAAATTGCGCAATGTATCCAAGTTTTTTGCACACTTACTGTTTACTGATTCGATATCGTGGGGTGTTTTGAATTGTATTAAATTAAATGAAGAAGATACAACAAGTTCAAGTAGAATATTTATTAAAATATTGTTTCAAGAGTTGTCTGAATATATGGGATTGTCAAAATTGAATGCGCGTGTTAAAGATGTGACAATGCAAGAGGCATTTGAGGGTTTATTTCCACGTGATGACCCAAAGAAAACGAGATTTGCTATTAATTTCTTCACGTCGATTGGTTTAGGTGGTCTCACTGATGATTTGCGTGAGCATTTAAAGTCAAGACCAAAACCAGTTGCGCCACCGCCGATAATTTCTGCTGAAATTAAAGCTAAGTCTTCGAGCTCTGAGTCAAGTAGTTCATCAAGCTCCAGCAGTTCATCGTCCTCCAGTTCCGATTCGTCTGAAAGCTCAGGTATAAATGAATAATTAATTAATCAATCAACTACTACAAATGTGATTATTGGTGATAAGTAATATTTATTAAAGTTTTTTGTTTCTATTTCATTTTGTGTAGATTCGTCATCTGCATCTGAAGATGAACGGAGAAAAAGGCGAAAGAGGAGAACGAAGAACAAGCCATCAAAAAAAGATCGCAATGAGAAACAAAAGAAGAAAGAATCGAATCATAAGAAAAAGGATAAAAAAATATCACAGAAGAAAAAGAAGAAAAGCAAATAAGTCAGAAATTTGCTATGGCTATTAAACGTCACATAATTTTGTATTTGTATGAATTGAATTCTTTGTACTTGAAATTATTAAAGAACACAATTGAACATTTAGGTAAATAAAATGAAAACAAACTATTTTATATTGACGGATTAATGTTTAGTTGTACAATAATGTTAAATTTGTATAATGAAATGTTTGTAATAAAATAGAAGTTTGTATCATTCACGAATACTGTATAAAGAGCAATTTTTGTTTTCTTTATGTAGAGGGCGCCTGTGAAATCACAACAATAAAGAGAATTGCACGATCACTGACAGACTCTTAGTAAAGCACTTTTCAAAATAAAATATTTTCTTACATCAACGTATTTGACATCAGTTAGAATTTTTTCTCGATACAATATTTCACAATACACAATCTCAAAATGGTAAGTAATCATATTGGTGGATTTTTAAATACCAATTTTGAGGTTAAGAATGCAACATATCATTAACAAATGTTTAATTATTTTTTCAGTTTTCATTTAATATGTTTCCGGAAATACCAAGGCCATTCAATACACAATACAAATGTTTTTCAGTATCTATGTTACCAGGAAATGAACGACAAGATGTGGAAAGAGGAGGGAAAAGTAAATAAAAAATAACAACAATTTTTATCTACTACCTACATGTCTATCAATATTTTTCTTTTAGTTATCATGCCACCCTCGGCCTTGGAACAACTCACACGATTGAATATTGTCTATCCAATGTTGTTCAAGTTGACAAATAAAAAAACAAATCGAATAACACATTGTGGAGTTTTGGAATTTGTCGCTGATGAAGGAAAAGTTTATCTTCCATATTGGGTAAATTGTATTTTCATTATAAATTACAAATTAAATATTTCTCTGTTTACATAATAAATATTTTTGTTTTGAAGATGATGCACAATTTACTGTTGGAAGAAAGTGAAATAATAAATATTGAGAGTGTGTCTTTACCTGTTGCTACATTTTCACGTTTTCAACCGCAATCTGAAGATTTCCTCGACATAACAAATCCAAAAGCAGTATTGGAAAATGGTTTAAGAAGTTTTGCTTGTTTGACCACAGGTGATATTGTTGCAATTCAATATAATCAAAGAATTTATGAGATGTGTGTCCTGGAAACTAAACCAGGACCAGCAGTTTCTATTATTGAATGCGATATGAATGTTGAATTTGCACCGCCTGTGGGTTATAAAGAACCAACACGAATGGAGAAAAAGGAAGAGCAAGAAATTGATCCTGTTAATATGATGCCAGAGTCAACAGGATTTATAGCGTTCAAAGGACAGGGTAATCGTTTAGATGGAAAAAAACGAAAAGATTCAGGTTCTTCTGATACTCAACCAGCCAAACCTGTTTATGTTCGCGGTATACCAGATTACGACTATAAAATTGGTACTCTCAAATTTTTACGTAATATGAAACCTGTGAACAATAAAGAAGTGAGTAAATCAACGTAGATTACTTTTACATATATCATTATATGTTTTTAATCATATTTTTCATTATTTTCAAATGTGTTGCAGGAAAAAAATGCTGATGAATTCAAGGCATTTACTGGTGAAGGTTTTTCACTACGAAAATCTCGGAAATAGTTTATAAATTATTATAATGAACATTATTATAACTGATACGAAAAAAAAAATGGATTAACAACAATAAATTACAAATTGTAAAAGTATTTATTATACAGTATAATATTTCGTAGTTTGCTTGTATAAATCTTAAACTAATGTATTATATTTATGTATTATATATATATATGTTAAAGTATTATCACTACATCAAAGATGATTTATCGGAATTGTTCGTGATGATTTAAAATTAATAAGAATATAGAATGCAAAAATATGCGGATATGAATATGAGCTGAAAGATAGAAAAAAACAAAAAACAAAATTATTTCTCGTAGTACGTATGATAAAATCCACTCATGTTATATCTCAATAATGTTTATGCGGGTGTGTTTTGATCTATCACAATTTTTTCACACTTTTTCCATTTATTTTCAATTGTATTTCAGTCTTCAAGCGGTCCCCAGAAATGTTTACTCGGTCTGGTATGGTCCTCAGTAAGGAAAAAATCACGGCCCAATTTTACAAATTCATCTCTAGTTATTTTTCCATCCTCATTAACATCAATAAACGTAAATGAGATTACAGCATGCTATTTTTAATAAGAAAATATTGATTAAATATTTTCAATTTGCCACTTTTTACATATGAAAAATAAAAAATACTTGCGTCATTGTCAATGTCCAAACATTTGAAAAATAACTTGAATTCTTCTACTGATATTTCTCCATCGCCATCTTTGTCCACAGCCTGAAGAAGAAGTGAAAATTTATTTACATTATTAAATACATTATACATTAATTTTGATTGCCATAACAATAACAATAAAATTACCTTGAAGAGAAATGGTAAGAAGTGATGACACTTTCTCTTAAGTGACGAGTCATTAAGAACATGATGCATTTCTTCGAGATATTTTTCAACATTAACAAGATTGTATGGACTAATTTCACCCCATTGCTCTTCCCACATATTCTGAAATATAAATTTGAAAACGGAAAATAAAAAAAGAAGTAAATGTAGAGAAGCCATTGCAAGCATATAAATACTAACGCTCAGAACTTTTTGAAACTCTTTTTTTGCTTCTGGTGTTAAATGACCCAAATCGGCAAATCGTTCAGCGAGAAGCATAAAATCATCGTAACTGATAACACCATCTTTATTAACATCCAAATGACTGTGAAGTGTTCGCATTTTTCGCCTCCAAAATTCCGACTGTCCCTGTACATAACAACACAAACGCACATTTTAAACACATTCGTCGTAACGGAAATGCGAAATTAATATATTCTTATATTACATTTAAATATTCCGATTTTTCAATTCATTGACTTTATACAAATTCAAATGATGCGAACGTATAAATATCGTTCGCAATGAAATCGCAGCAAAATGTCGAATTTAATTAAATCCGTAGTTATTTGATTAAATTACAGCTAGAAATTAGAAAAAATCTTCGGTAATTTAGTCATTTAATTATGCATTTGATCAAATTTTACATTTCCCTATTTCACTGCGACATATATATGAATAATATCCTGCCCTGTTAAATTCAAGTATGGAATTGAATTTGGGTGAAGGCCGATAAAAATATAATCGCCCACGATAACCTTTAATATTTTATCACGCTGTCAAAACCCATATTCTACTTCAGTTTCTTTTCTTGTGTAAGCAGTATACATTCAAATGAATTCATATCGTAAATAATACTTTAAATCTCATTCAATATTTTTTTTTTTTTCTTAAATTAATAAGTTTGATTGCGACATTGAATAACTCTATTCCGAAATGAACACCAAGGACGACAATATTATTTACACCTTTATATTATTCGAATGTCATTGGCTGATTGACTCTTGTATTACTTTCAACTGCAAGTATAATTTTTGGTGTATGTAGAAAAATTAATGGTATACGTGAAATAATTCATATTTAAATTAATATTTTTTACTTACTCTGTCTTGTTCGCTATCAGAGTCACTGTCACTGTCGCTGTCGCTTTCTTCCTCCGCTGATGTTGAAGCTTTTGCATGATGAACATTTCTTTTATTGGTGGACATTGTCCTCATTACTGGCGACAGCTGCAGAAAACAAATACAAAAAAAAATATATATATATTATGCATTTCTAATAGAATTAAAAATAGTGAAATAGCTCAGGAGTTCTTCAACTGAACCGCAAATTGTTCGAAGGTCGCAATCTCACTTTCAACATAAAAAATATTGTACAACTATTCCTTGCAATATAATTTTAAAATTGCACAATTGATTAATGCAGACATTGCACTGTCTACAGTGCATAGAGATTGTTATTTTCCTAGACAGAGTTCATAGGAGGTCATTTACCCGTATTCGCACACTTCCAATGAAACACTTTCCTTTTACGCATCAATAAAATACAAAAATTCAAATTATTCGTTTACTTTATTTGAATATATACATATATATGTGTGAATATTAAAATTTTGAAGTTTATTGCTTTTGGCATTGAAAATCTTGGCATATTTTTCTTATTGTTATGGTAGAAATGATGGGGGTCCATTTTATGCGTAACTTGC
>CAJUYH010000209.1:0-80456 GCA_910591685.1 Galerucella tenella | reverse complement strand
TCTTGACAACGATAGCTGGAACGCTACCGAAACGTCGAAATAAAAAACATTATTGTGGTTTGATTCCCAAAAGAATAAGAAAAAAGGACAGTTAAAAAGCTTTTACAAGGAGTTGTAACTGTAGATTTATATGATATTGACTTGAAAAATGGTAGGAAAAACTAACTACAGTTAACTAAAAGATATTAACATTATTTTTTTATAATATTGAAACGTCAAACTAGTATAACTGTAACAAGAATTTGACTTGACAGTTCTTCAAACATATAATCACAGAATACACCAGCCAAACAAGAAGCGAAAGCCGGCGTAAATCCTTTGATCTTTTGGAGGCAAAATTTCGTGACCTTCAATCTGACGTTGACAGATAACGGATCAAGATACACTGAGAAAATTGTTAAATAAATGTAAATTAAATGTTAACTACACGCAAAAAACTGAAACCAAAGAATCTTAAATAATAATTGTTTATTTTTATGACTTGTTTCGACAAAGTTTTAATTGTTAAACTCAATTTATGAATTGTTTAAAGTTAATTTAACAGCTCAAGAAATATTTTGAAAAATATATAAATAAAAGTTTTAGCTTCTGTTTTTGGAGTACCATCCATTATTAAAAATAATGAGCTATTGTTTAACCAAATGATTCTTATTTTCTATATTGTTATCGAAATTATATGTGTAAGTATGTATTTATGTAGCACTATATGTAGGATATTGTAAGTCTAAAAACCAATACAATAATAATAGATTATAATATTTATAATATCAATTTACAATAGAAAGAATTTCAGTAAATATACAACCTGGAAGACTTCTAAGAAATGTGTGAGAAATTTCTTGAATAACCTCTGGCATCAATTTAAAAAGTACTACTGAAATGCAGAGATCCCTTAGGAAGATGGTATTTTGTAGAACACAAGTGATTTGCCTTGACACTATATTTTTTGGGATCACAGGCATACAACTTTATGAATAAATTATTAGTCTTCCAACAAAACGAAGAATGCAAAGAATCACCAAAAAACTTGCTTTCAAGTCTGGTTTAGGTTACCATTCAATATTTAAAGCTCTATAAATAAAGTTACAGACAATGTTCAATGGATTCAAACAGTGTACCATATGTATTGATGGAATGTCACTAAAAAGTCATGTCTTCTATAGTACTGCACGAAATGAAGATACTGGACTGATTGACATTGGGACTGGATCAAAAAACCTTTTTTCTACTAACGTGCGGAAAGTGAATCTTTTCCGCACTAAAAAGCGTGCGGAAAAGTATCACTTTCCGCACTTGTTAGGTAAACTACTATTTACTTTAGGAAATCTTAACATACATATTCCGTCTCCATCACTTGAATGACAGCCACGAATTGCACAGGTTTTTGGCGCCATAACTAATAAATGTAATTTTGTAAACAAATTTTATCGTTAAAACACAAAAAAATAAAATATTCGAAAATATTACAACAAAATAAAATAACATGTCATTTTGTCAGATAACGGGCTTAAAATGGCGACTGCCAGACATGCGCACTCAGAAAATAAATTGTAAAATAGCACAAGCTTCGCTTCTTCTTGGGATGGTGTATTCTGTGATATAATCAGAAAGTGGCTAACTTCTATTTCAGGTTTGTGACAAATATGTAGTGAAAGTTGCAAACATTTAGGAATTTTTAATTTCCAGTTAACTCCTGAAATAGGCAAAGTTAAAAGTGCAAGTAAGGAGGTAGCGATATACTGTATCACAAAATAAATGCAGACAGAAACCAGCTGTATAGATGCTTTACGCGATAAATTTGTACAAGTGAAATATCTTATATTTATTTTGAAATATTTGTCCTTGATGAGTTTGGAAATGGAATTCAATCTGACTTTTTGATGCAAATGTGCACTAACAATATTGAATATTTTAGTTTTTCTCATCAGTTCATCTGTTACTGTATGAGCAAGATATTGTAAAGTTAGTAAAAATAGGTATTCTATATTGAAATTATATTTTTCAGAGACAAACGGGAAGATCTACATAATCAAAATGCGAATCCCTCTGGAAGAAATATATCACAAATCAATAATCATTCTGGACTTTAATATGTTTTATATTTTAGCTTTAATATTTTTTACTCATTATGAGATTATTTATTAACATAAGTGCTAAAATAGATAAATAAGTTATATAAGGATACAAAAATCCATAAATCTGAGATGAATCCATATTTTTGTGATAATATTGAAAATGTTCAATTATAGTTTGTTTGTAATCAATATGCATATATTTGAATTAGGAATATTACTTGTAGTGTAGTACTTTAAGTTAATCTGTTGAAAAATTATTTATAATTTTATAGCGCTGAATTTCGTTTAAATTGACAAAGTAAATATATACATGGTGTCATTTGAGAAAAATTATTACTCGATATCAATTTTTTTTACAAATAAACATGCGAAGAGACCTTAGTGCCGTTTCACACGGAGCGAACCGTGGGCACTGACTGTACTGAACAAACTGACGGGCAGTTGTGTCATATCATGTATTTGTGTTCTTGATTTGACATTGATGACAGTATCGGTACCCACTACAAACTGAGAAAACTACGAAAAGCGGCGTAGATAACTGAACTTAAAAACTATATAAACAGTAATATTGCGATAAACAGGAGAAATACACTAATCAAATTGTATAGTCATAACAAAAGTGCCAAAATGGCAACTTTAATTGACGTTTCCTATGCAACATTGATACGTGGCAAGTGGTGCGAGTTGTCTACTTTGTACATAGCAGCTAACAGTAACGGCACTTAATAATGGGGGCCAACGAAGGTGTCGCTTACGTATGAGTGAAATATTCTGTGCTGACCGTTTATATAATGGCGTAGGAATGCTACGAGCGTAAGATATGTCGACGTACATAGCACGTTACATTCCACAGGCGATTTTTTCTTGGTATAACACATACTAGGGTATACCTAGTATAGGTGCTTGTCAGTTTCGACTTGCGAAACCGTATCAGTAGTATGGGTTTTAAAGCCTACATAACAACAAAAAGATTTAGATCTTGTAAAGTAGAGAATAGACGAGAAATTCCACTGTTCTGTAGATTATACAGATTCGGCAAATAATTATGTTCCGTAGAACCATTCTGTGAGTGGAAGAAAGGAATCTATAGAATATCAGAGACAATGTCTAGAGAAGTAGGCGTTTTGTGAGGAGGCAATATGCTGTTCTCTCTTGGGCATATAAATCTAATTTATAGTGCTCACTGTTGCTCCTATTTGAGATTCTACTTATGGTACGTATAGTACAGTCAAGGTACTCTATCACGATAATAGTATGCCTGGTACATGCAACAAAAAAATCGCCTCATGTCACAGGTAGGACAAGTGACCAAAAGTAGAGAATATTTACAGTAATACATCACTCAACATTTCGTTTTGACTTACGGGACAGAAATCCTTCCTTGTAACTCACCATTCCTTCATTCTACTAACAATGTATACATAGCCACGCGGACTTCTTTTGTGGGTGATGATGAGTAGCATGGACATTTTTTAGTATATTTTATGCATCATCAATAGTTTTAGCGATCTATAAAAAATTCATATCTATTACATTAATATTGATTTATCTTAAAATGGCAATAACTTTTTACATATGTTATATTTGATATTATATTAATTTATTACTACACACATGTATATAATTTTGTTTATTGTATTATTGTAGAAAAAATGCCAAATATACTTATAAAATAAGGTTTGATGTTTTTTTTATACACCAATCAACCAAAATTTTGTTATTCATTTTACTTCCATTCCAGAAGCTTCGTGTCCTCTTAGGCTCAGACAATGACAAGGAACAGACACGACACCGGCAAACTGAAAACATTCAGTCGCATATCTGAACGATATTTTATTTTTTTATTTATTTAATCCAGAAAATAGAATACAAATATGCAAATTAACAATTATAAAATTTGCATACCGCTGCAGACATAAGTCTGTCCGCAGTCTGGCTTAAAACTACCTTAGAACTAAATTAGGTCATTAAAGCTTACATACTAAAAAAACTAAATCAAAATAGTTTTTGCAAATTACAATAGAAAATAGTCTCTATGCTTACAATATAATCTTTGATTCTGACTCATTTTCGTTTCTATAATATAAACTCAAAATTTTTTGTAGCTTCTTTTAAGGCTTTTTTAACAATTTTGTTATTTACAATTGGAATTATTTTCTTGTTATTTGGTAATTTATTAAAATAATAATGAGCACAATAAATGTGAGACCTTCTACCAATTTCTTTTTCAACTTTTGGTAGAACTAGATTTCTATACCTAGTCCTCTCAGCATTATTAGTGTAACCTTCACATAGAGTAGGATTATGATAAAATAGGCATTCAAGAATATATTTGTTTCTTAACTGTAATGGTAAGTTAGTGGCATTATCCTCTTTTAGGATTTTGATTACTTTATTGTGTATAGACAATAAATTTTTCAAATGACTTTTAGCAGCTGATCCCCATGCTATTATGCCATACGTAGCTGCACTGTAGTATATTCCATACATAATAATGATTAATAATTTGTTAGATAAAATAGGCTTTAGTTTTGAAAGAACAAATACAGTATACTTAAGTTTTTTGGTTCTAGTAATTATTTCCTTCTCCGATCTCAGATGCTGGTCAATTATTACACCTAAGTACGTACCTAACATTGTCAACCACAGAAATACTCTCAGTTCCAATTTTTATTGTAAAGTGAAGGGGAACGCTGTCAAGATAGTTACCGAAAGTTATACAGTGAGTTTTTTTAACGTTGAGGGAGAGAATATTAGAATCAAGCCAAAATTTAACTGAGCATATTAATTTTTGCAATTTCCATTGAACTAGATTCCACGTTTTGTCGTAACATAGCAGGACCGTATCATCTGCATAAGAAATAATATGTTCGTTATTGTCATCAGTCAGCAGAAAAATGTCATTAATGTAGATTAAAAAGAGTAGCGGTCCGAGTATAGTACCTTGAGGTACACCAATATCAATAGGGCTGAAAACGCTTGTTACTCCATTATTTTTAGTACGCTGCATGCGACCAGACAAGTAATTTTTCAAAATATTATACATCTGTCCTCTTATGCCAGAAAGGTATAATTTTTGTAGGAGTATTTCGTGGTAGACAGTGTCAAAAGCTTTTGCCAGATCCAAGAAAACTGCTGCAGTTGGAATACTATTGTCTAATTTATTATATAAAATATTTGTAAAATAGGCTAGAGCATGATTAGTACCAATTCCTTTTCTGAAGCCAAACTGATTTGGATGTAATAACTTGTATTTGTTGAGAAAGTTAATAATTCTAGCATGCAGCAGCTTTTCGAAGATTTTTGCAAAATTAGATATATGGAAAACTTAAATAAAAACATTTACCTCAGGGGTGGCCAGAGTTGTCATGTCATCAATAGTGGACGAAGATGCACTTGGGGTTCTGCAAATTGCAAAGTTGATAGCATAATTCAAGCAATTTGCGCTTCACATAACTATTTCAAAGTTCATGATGGTAATACCTACTTTAGAAAATCAGGCACCATTACAGCAATATAGAAGCGTAATGTGACCGAGGAGTTTAGCAAGATAATGAACAAATCGAATTTGTGAATATGCTCAAAAGTTTTCCATATCAAATTGTAAAAATAAACTTGACTTACCTGACATTTTTAGTTGTTTGGTAATCTCTTCCCCATGCTTTATCTTGAACATTTTTATTAGAATAAACAGTTCTCCTATACTCATAAATATCTGGGTATTTCTCAATCATTTCTAATGATAAAATAGTATTACCAGAATCAGTCATTTTCATAATACAGGTGCGATGGGATGGATCCGATTACTTAACTTGACTAATCTCTTATTTCGCACAGTCACAAACGATTTTCAGCAGACATAGACAAGACTCAGCGTGTCGAGTCGTTTATGGTACCCATTCACTAACAGGTCGCCTGCAGGCCGTCGCCTTGAGGGCAATTTTCTCCATACACACGCCGGCCGACGACAGGTTGGGACCTGCAGTCCTACGAAACCTCACTGTGTGTGGCGATTCATCGTCAGTCTCGGCCCGAAGGCGTGATCTTTAGCGCTGTTGAAAATTTTGCCTGCAGATCAACATATTTTTGGTCTTGGTCATTTTACTAATAATTATAAACATGAGCGAAACTACGTGTAATCAGCCTGACTTTATAACAGGATTGATAGATATTTATAGGTTCTACGAGTTTTAATAGTTTTTTAAAAGTCTTATCATCCATACGAAGATAATTTTTTAAATCGTCTGTATTAGATTGTCGCAGTTTTTTAATAAGGCTTAAGTGAGATAATTTTTCTCTTTGCAGAAGCCAATCTTTTACTCAATATCGTTTTCTCTGTCTAACTGTTTTTTCCATTGATAATAAAAGTATTAATGAAGCAGCCAATTTTCTATGTTCCCTTTAGGAATTCATTTTCTCGGGGAGCACTTTCGACCTCTGGATCAACTACAACAGTGTGTAGAGTAATTTGAGATCGCCTTCAGGCCACGACCTGTAGTGCCGATGCCTGAAGATTTCACCTTAAAATCGGACTGAATAATGTGTGGCCTCAATCGGCCGTTACCTGTCGACATGGACGTCAGTTTCACGGCCTGCAGGCGACCTGTTAGTGAATGGGGGCCATTAGATAAGCGCAGAGTAATTATAAATCATGAAGAGGTGAGTATTCATTGCACTCCGAAAGAACCAAGTTTTGTTGATAAACGGGTTTTGCTCAGACAATTTATTTGTTTGTCAGTGTTCAGTGAATGCGGTAGCTCGTTGCGCTTTTAAACTGTGCCTATTAGCTATAGGGTGGAGCAGGGAAAAGTCTACAGGAATTGCCTTTCGAAATATCGTATCATTCTTGGCTATTCTAGGACCTATTGAACATATTACATCCTCGAAATCTTCTGTAGCCACAAACAAACAAAATTTTCGATATGAAAAATGCCAAAAGTTTGTATTCAGAGATTTTTTGGGACGAGAAATCAACTGGCAGTTTGTTTTTGGATAAAATCATTTGTATCCCATAAATCGACTAATTGGAAAGATAGAAAGTTCGCCAATCGATTCAGGGGAGAATTTTGTATATTCCAGTGAATTCCAAGCATTGACAAAAAGCAGTTTATATCGCTAAATATTTCCATACCTCTTGTTTTTGGATAAAATCATTTCAATACCCCTTGTTTTTGGATAACATCATTGTCAAGGGGAATCTATCGGCAGCGATTTGACAAAATATCGAAGTATTTTTGGCAAAGAATTTTGAGGTAATGGATGTATTGAAAATTAAGAAAAAAATATATCATGTAGATTAATGTTGAACTTAGAATTCTCAACGAATAAAAACTTTGAAATGCTAACCAAATTTTGTTGAAAAAAATATCTACGAATCATGAGGTAATTACACATATTAAGCAAAGTTTGAGCCCTTGTAAAGAATTAAATATGGATTAAATGGAAAAACTAATTGATAAGAAGTCTAATTTGAAGCTTTATGAATACTATACAAAAATCTCAGAATCCTCAAATTACTTATGACCGTACAATTCCTTATTGAAATTCGGTTGCTACCACTAAAATATCGGATAAAAATCCATCTCTTGCTTTTCTATCCTTCTATGACTGACATTGTCTCTCTGCTTCGGTAGTCGCGTGCCGTTCCATTGTTGATACAACGCTCGCCGGTCTCCCAGTTCAGTACTGACGAAGCTTATAGAAGATTACGTGAACCAAAATCCGCTTGGACCGCTTGGCTACCTACATGTTGCGGAGCTTTCATATGTCTAATAAAATTTTCGTTATGTGAACTTAAACGTGAGGACGTAGGGAAACAAAAAAATATACAAAGCATAATTGTGCAAGGTCGAATTTGGTAGATGCCCCTTAAAGGATGAGGTCACTTTGTTTTAAATGTGTCAACAAATTACTGAACAAAATTTGTGTGTCTCAAACCATCCGTTTTCTACTAGGATTTTTGTCAAAAATATTTTCCTATTGCTTATATAGGTCACTAGTTCAACTGGTGGAACTATCCATTCCGGTTACAACTTCTGATTGTAAGTGAACTGTTACGATATGGAACAGCAATTTTAATGTTTCAGAGGATTCCTAATATAGTGATTCGTATGTGACTAATAGTTGCCGATAGTTGTTGTTGTTCTACGATTCATAAAATATACCTCATTATTTATCCATACTGTCTTATTTCCTTTTACCATTACTCTTTTTGTTTACATTTGAATGTAATAGACGACACTGGATAAAAATATAATAGTAAGTTATACGCTAAAATCAATATTAAGCTAACAAAAAAAAAACACAATTTTTAGTACTTTATTAGAATATAATTTCCATCAGTTTAATAAATAAATAAATTGCGGCATGACCAAGAAAGCTTATACTAAAATAACATAAACATGTCACAAAGACATATTTAAATTTATAGTTATTATTGATTGTATTTGTGCAAGGTAAAAAAATAGAATAAATAAATTTTAATGAAGATGATTACCCTTGGTCTATCACAATTACTAAGTTATACAGAGTGCCACATATACAAACTTTTGCTGTAAGGTAAGCGAAAAAACAACAAGAGTTCATTTTTTTTGTTTCGAAAAACAGTAAACTTTTTTCGACAAATTCACTAACCTTTATTTAGCAGAAACTAGAACAATTTGTTTGGTTTACCGATCTATACAAAATGTTGTAAGATATTTCTAGTTTAATAAAACAAAAACTAAAGAAAAAAAGAATTCATTTAAAAATATTTTTCCACAATAGAGTAGTATTCCTTTGATTTTGAATAATGAATTCCAGTAGCGATTGCTTATCTTTTTATTCTTCTTTATTAAACCACAATTTTAAATTAAAATGTTTAATATAATGACCCAATAACCAGTAAAGATCCCAGGGCTAGTAGTAAATATATAAAAAAATCAAATTAAATGTGACAACTTGCTGGCAAAAATCAAGGACAACATCCAGCTAAACTGGATTGCAGCTGGTGTGGAAGAGAAAGAAACAGCCTCACACATAATCTTCAAATGTGAAACATTAACTCATTGGGGATATAAACTACAAGGATTAGAACGATCAAGGAAAGATTACTACAATAAGGATCTAGTAAAAAAACTGTTACGAAAGCCAATGATTCGAAACCTTGACTGGATGTACCACAATCTGAGCAGCACTGGGATCTTGTTCTACTCTAAATAATTTACTATAATTTTATGGTTTTTGAAATTGTTACGTTCGCTTTAACGTTTAAATCAAAACTTTCAAGTTTAAGTTATCATTTAACTGGTATTTATATGGTGTTTCTATTTTCACAACATTGAAATTTGTAGCCATTTATTTCCTTCATATATTTTTCATTATTGGTTCTTGTCATTGGTAAACTTTTATTCATATAATAATTTCTTCGACATGAAAAATATAACTCTTGCGATTTTTTTTCAACTTTTTTGTCTTAAAAAACCCGTGCACTGTTTAACTTGAAATTGCACGAATCACATAAAAACTGGTATTAAAAATGTAATAATCCTTAGAGTAACCAGTCCACTTGAACCAGTCAAGCCCGCACTCAAGAGATTAATAAATAAAAGAGAGTAATTAAAAATAAGTTAAACATTTAATAAAGCCTTCATCATAAAAAAAACAAACATAGGCTAAGTACTGCTACATTGAAATTAACAGAATTGATTTTAATTTAGATAATTTAAAATTTGATAATTCCAAAATATTTAGACCGATAGAAAAGGAAATGTCACTTCAATTAGACCAACAAAGGTGAAATATTATCAACACTAAATACTGGAAAAATAAGTTTTCCTCTAGATTTGTATTTTTCATCAAACAATTTAGATAATAATTCTGATAGTGGCTCAATCAAAGTAAAAACTATTTATTAATCAGAAAGATAACAAAAACATATTCAAGTTCTAAGTCAGATTAGTTTAGGCGGCTCCTCCATTAGGTATTGACCCAAAAAATAACTAAATAAGTATTTAAAAATATAAATATACCTTCTATATAATTTTAACGACTTCTGGGTAGAAATTGGGAATTCTTTTTCTAAAAATTTCCGCCTACGTCGGATAGGCCTCCCGGGGGCTAGTCAATGGCGTTCCGTATTTCAAGATTTTGATCACATCACCTATGACCCCCCTATAACATTAGCCACGAGCCGCCACCACAATTATTGTCTTAAGTAATAATTGCAAAAATGTAACAAGGAAAATAAATTTAGAGCCACTAAAAATATATTTTTATGTAGTGTATAGTTACCAGTCTAATCATTTATTATGGTATTTATATTTAGACGGGTCAAATTAATACAAAAAATCAACATACTGCATATTAAACTGCGAAAATTATTATACAGTATTACTACTACTATTGAAACGGTATCTAACGACATAAAATTCAGGAAATTTACTAGTTTATATGAATACCGTCAACCACAACTATCAAAATTTACATCAACTTTTATTAGTAGAATTTACGTTAAATCTTCCATAATCTAAATTTGAGGTTTTTAAAATAAAAATCCACTTTTATCAACTTCCACTAAAAACCTAAAGCAACATACGAAATTTCCTACAAATTCGTTTTAAATATTTTGAATCGAAATTTGAAAAAAAAAGTGTAGTAGTACTTGCCTGAAATGAATGTACACAAAATATAAAAATCATATCAAAATACAGAATTATTTGCAATTAACGTTTAAAAAACTTTTTACAATTTGTCTAACAATTTATATTAACTAAGTGACACAAAAGAATTGCTCTGCTAGAAGTGAATACATACTATCAGTTAGAAAACAAACTAAAACAATTATATTCCATAGGGCCAACCAAATAAAATAATTACTTACTGTTAAGGAAATCTTTAAAGACTTAACAAGGAGTCGAAACATCTTATTTGACAATTGCAACATTTTTTAAACATTTGAGGGCTGATTTTACAAGACTAACATCTCTACAATACAAATAACCGGCCAAATGCGGGACACGCGCGAAGGGTTCCGTACCATTATTTATATTAATATAACTCAATACTCTGTGAATATTTCAAGCGTCTACTTGTTGCCGAATACTGCTTTAGCTATTTCCTTATAGATGGCGACAGGATGATGTTTTTAAAAATCACGTTTGTTGTATGGGAGCATCATCTGTGAATATTTCATCAGTCTACCTATTAAGGTTCATGAGATACATCCTGGTGACAGACGGACGGACGCACAGCGCAGTCTTAGTAATAGGGCCCGTTTTTTACCCTCTGAGTACGGAGCCCTAAAAATAGCAATCCTCCTCGCCATCTTAGCTCAAACAATGACCATGATCGCATGACGTCACCCTTTTGTAAACATCATTTGACATTTTGCACATCGCTCGAACTTTTCTTCGTTATAAACTATCAAGAAATCTGTTTTGTATAACCAAAAATACAACGAAAAAACTTCCAGCAAGGCAAACAGTTCATATTTCCCAAGAATCGACTTGTTGATTCGATTAACAATGATTTTAGTTCGACTGAATTACGAAATGTTAAAATTTCATGTAAGTATTATGAATATCTTGGTCAGAATTTTTATCGATGTATTCTTACATTGTGCTATCGCACAAAATAATTAAAAGTATGTATCAAAATAAAATTTCAATCTGAAAGCTATCAAGGATTTACGAAAGTGTGACGTAATAAAGAGACGCCATTTCAATTATAGCATCTTTGCACGGAATTTAAATTGTATTTTTAAAAGGTAAACAGTTATTTAGGATAAAGTATATGAGTGAAAAAAACGTGGAGTCATTTTTCAAAATCTGTCACGCCTATTGAAATTAACACTGAAAAGGGATCAATAATTATTATTTCTGCATTTTTTTTTGTAAAATTGGCAAATAAGATGCAAAGAACCTTTCAACTCTTTTGGAAATCGTAGAACTTTAATTGTTTTAACCACCTTACTACTGTTGTCAATGTGCCTATCAAAACCATATAACTTTCTGATAAGATAGCAATTGAAGAACAATGGCGGAAATTTAGCACTACACAACTAAAAAAAGGACAAACAAGAGCATGATATTGACTTTAGAGTTCATCAAATTCACGCAGCACATAAAATATCAAGGAAAAATGTCGATTATAATTTGTTGCAAACGATGCAATTACATCGAAGACTGACATAGTTTTTTCATAAATTCTCAAACCTCTGTTGAATTCTAAAAAATATTAATCCTGCACAAGATCGAGAAATGTGACAGATCAACGCACTTATTCCAGACATGGAATCTTGCAAAGAAATTTCTATATACCGATTTGTTTGAGCGAAGAGAGAATATCCTGAATGATAATGAAAGCAATACAATACAAACAAAATTATACTTATTATTTTAATCAGTAGTAAGAGAAGCAGCGCCAGCAACAGTAAGGTGGCTTTTAATTAGGGAGATATCTAAACCAAATTGTAAGAGTTTTATTCAATATATTTACACAACACCAGACTTCATTTTAAACTTAATTTAAAATCATTATTTTGGAATTTAATATGTATAATCACAATTTATATTGAATATTTCAGGAAAAATGCCAGATGATAATTGATAAATTACACTTTTTTTCAACTAAACACATAACTTTACCATTTTGGTCGAGATACGTCCTTTTCTTTGTAATGAAAATTTTATTCAAAATATATTTCACTTGATATCACAATAAAATAAAAAAAGATTGGTCTCAATAAACAATACGCAGCACAATAAATTCAACTAATTCCATAAAAATCACCGGCTAGCACACAAGCACATTGTTTTCCTAAGTGTTAACACTTACGTCGAGAGAAGCAATAAGTGAAATTTAAAAAATGTATAAAAAAAAGTTGTTTAAACAATTTGCCAACAATCTGTTACATTACTCGATAATTATTTTTTTTCATTTTCAATGCAATGTTTAAGTGCACCTTATACTACAGAAATATCTAAGCTGTAAGCACATTGAAGGGCGAGTCTAAACTAGCAATTTTTTTCAACTTATTTTTCAAAAACTGCTGGCGACAGACTCGCGCAAAGAATCGGCAATATTTTTGGTATTACAGTTTAAGGATTTTTTGCTTACTAAAAATATCTCAAGCACCTGCCTTTAGATGACCGGCAACTCAATCTGAAAAATAAAAATTATAAGTAGAGTAGACATTTATTTCCTACATAAGCAAACAAGAAACCTGGGAGGACATGTCCATGGCGCTGTAGTTGTATTTTTGTAGTAACAATCGATATTTTTAATCGAAAACCAATTATCGATACTGTTTACACATCAGGATATTTTGGAGTACAGCTGTCGGGTTTGTTAACTATTAAAATCAATAGTGTGACCAATTTATTGTATTTAAAATTATTAGAACGACATGGATCATATGAACAGCACTACTTGAAAGAGAGAGAAAAAAAATTGTTCTGTGTGAAATTTACAATTGGATCAGTCATCAGTTCTCTACCAAAACACAACGGTTAAAAGAAAAATGGGCAATGAACACACGCCCAACTGTTTTAGTAGATTGATCTAATTGTGAGTTTCACACATATAACTTTCAACTTGTGCTGTTCATATTATTATGATTCTTATCGAACTTGTGTGAATTGTATGACATTAAATTTTTTTACAATCTGTATAATATGTTAAATACTTCAACTTTATTCCATTTGCTTTATTCAAACCCAACAGTGATATATTATTATTTAATCAATAACATTGAGTTTAACATTACAAAGGAGCAAATTACAAATATTAATAAGTCTTAGTAAAGACAGATTGTTCTTTGATTTATGAAGCAAATAAATAAAAATATAAAAACAAATTTTAAATAACATCATATAGAATGCAGTTCAGTGTTGCCGATGCAAAAATAAAAGATTATCAGAATTTATCAAAATTACCAAAAGGAGAGCGTGTTGTCTAAATAAGTCTTCGCAACTATGTAGTTAATAATCTTATAATGTTAGCTTTTGTTTTAATTTTAGAAATAACTATTTTAGACGTATTGTGTATTAATTGTAACTATTGTTGTTTGTTTTTTACTTTATCAGTTTGACTTGTCACTATTGTACATTTGTATTTAATGTGATGAAATAAATCTATCTATCTATTAAAAATTCCATAATACTCTGAAAATGTTATTCGATCCAAAAATTATCCCATTAGCAATTGTCTGTAAATCGCATCATTTTCCTCACTCTGGCAACATACAGCCACTAAAATTTATGCATACTGATTAAATCATTCGGTCATATTATCTCGATTATATTTACAATAGTTAATATTGGTTCCTGATTGGCTGGTTTCAAAGACCTTTCTTTTAGTTTGCATATTTTCCGGGTCTCTTATTTTAGCCTGTCGACTGTATATAGCGGTACAGAAAAGAATAAAAAAAGAATTAGGAAAGCTTGTCATTTTCAGCACATTCATGTACATGTACATAAACAACACTTCATACCGATCTATTTAGATTTAGAGACTGCTTTTTTAAATGAAGAATAAACTAATCTTGTATCTACTGACCTTTATCTCCGCCAATAACAGACCTACGTTTCTGGGATTCGTCATTCGGCCTGTTTGCTAGGTTCGCCCCTCCTGTTCTAATAACAGAATTGCTAGCAGTGTGCTGACCGGCTCTAATTGGTTTGGCAATAGTAGCTGCTGGACCTCTTCTTGCAAGGTTCTTCTGTCTCACAGCCTCTTTGATACGATCAACTTCATATTGATATCTAAAAATATAACCTTTTTAACATATTCAAAAGAAATATTTGAACTTTTCGTTGTCCTACGCACAAATGGCGTAAATTAGAAAAAAAATGAGTGGGCGTGGTCTAAGAAACTTGTCGGAAAATAGCTAACACTTTTCAAATGTTAGTGAGAATAAACAAAATGCATTTAAACATTATTCAAATCTATATTGGACGTTAAAAGAATATCACTGGCTCTATGGCTAATAAAGAAAAAGTTGAAAAATATAACCTTTTGCGGTCTCTCATGGCGCCCTCTTTAGCTTCTTTAAGTGCAGTTTCCAACGCTTTGACTCTCTCCATCGTGGCTCGTAATCTTTTTTCTAACTTGGGAAGCTCGCAACGCAAATCGGCGTTGTCTCGTACCAGCTGTTTGTGTACTTTTGTTAACTGATCGAGGTTGTTCTCCAGGAAGGAAATCTTCTGTTTTTGAGCCAGAGATCCACCATCTTCTTCATTCTCCTCAGATGACAGATTCTTCTTCATTCGAGCCTAAATTAAAATTTTGTAATAATAATTAGTAGGTATTCAAATTCGTAGGCCAACATAACAAAAAAGTGTTTGAAAATAAAACGGTAGATCCACCAATCGACAGACTGCGTTTTTATATTCATTGGTGCCATTGGTGGATTATAGATTGAAGAAATGACGCGTTCATTTATTACTGTTGCATCAACCAAAATTGAAAACCACTCCACCGTTGTATCAAATTGGTGGATAAATTTGGTGGTTTACAAAATGACAGCTTAACCTAAAAAAACTAACGATTTTTTGAAATGGTCAAAGAAATGGACGAATTAATAGAAATAAATTTAAAATATGGTAAGGTGGTATTGACGGCGCTATTAATATAGTCAGAAATTGAAAAAATTTCAAGTGGAACTATCAGATGAACTGCTACTCCGAGATCTAGAGGCTAAAATAACTACAACACTTTTCAAAGTATCTTCATTCATTTCGTAAATTTTCGCTATATAATAATAACAATCAACTTAGAAATAGATTGTCAGTGGTCAGATGATTTAAATAACAACAACTCCGTTTTTTTATGTGCCACTGATGTTTCTACCATATCGTTGCAGCGGAGACTGGCGTCATTCAACCAATGGTGAATAAATGATGTAAAAAAAACGTGCCTTATATAACTCACCTGCAAGTCTTGCACGAATAATTTTCTTAGGTTATGCAGCGTTTGCAATTCTTTGGCGACGGTGTCTTCTAGTCCCTTGAGATCCTTCCTGGCCTGATCTCGTCTCTCGTTCGCAGCGCTGTAGAATTATTTCCGTTTGTGAGACACTGCTGCTGCCACACCATGTGCACAAGCACATGGGATAAAAGTTTGGTTAGGTTTCATTTTATCAATGCGATTTACGATTTTTTTTTTAAATTTAAATTTTGTTATTGACCCAAAAATATTACTGATTGATTTAACTCAAAGTACTAATATTGTGCACTACTGTCGATTTTATTTGATATTTTCAATGTTGATTGACTCACCACAGAAGGATTCGTTAGTTTTTTGAAGTATAAATTATTGAGAGCGTTTAAAAAATTTAAAAAACAAACATTTATTACTGAGAACTTTTCATATAGTTAAGATTTGGAAATAAAGACTGATTAGCAGGTCTACTGGTAACATTTTCTAGTTGTTTAGCAGAGGAAATTTTTGTATATGTTATGAAGAAAAATGCCCTTTTGAGGAATTTACAACTAGACATTCAAGTCTGGTTATTGAATTTAAGTAAATGTATGGTAGGGAAGAAAATGTTTTTTAAGAAATTCAATCATTTTACATACATTTTACCATTTGAAATACAAAATAAAATAATGAATATACCACAAGGAACATACAAAAGATATATTATTCTTATTATGTTATCTTTAAAATCGAATATCAAGAAATATAATATAAATGAAAGTTATAAATATATTCAAAAATTGAAATGTTTTAATATTGAAGTGTTACGTATATTTTTCATTCTTAGCAATATATATACAAAATCACAAACACTTTTAATTTGATAAAAAACTAACGAAACAACTTCCCATGGCAGTCAAAATGTAATTCACATGGGCTGCTATTTTTGTAACGAAAATATAACTGTTCACACTATCCGAAATGAGAAAATTACTTTCATTTTATCTTAGCACATACAAACATTGGAATCCGCTTTTTCATTCTTCATAAATTACCAAACTTCACAAAGCTATTATTTTCTATTCTATGTAAAGGAATAAAAAAACTCATTCAAAAAGCAGATGCTTAGGAACAGAAACAACCTATGTGCAGTACACGTAAGAGGCACTTTCTACAATTAACAATAACTTAATTATTGTCTAAAATCTTAAATAAAAATATATCATATATACACTGTAACCTCTTCTTTACACAGTATTTACATGTTTTTTTTTACAACATATGTTTAAAGCACAACAACGACGTTAGTATCACAAGATTATTTTGTAAATTTTCATTTTCCTGTAAGGCTCATAACCATACATCGAAAGAGATAATAGTTTATCCAATATCGTTCAAGAAGTAACTGAAAATGTTTGCACAATAATAAGATTTTTCAGAACCTTATTGGCATGCTGAATTGATATACTTAACGTAACATCAACTGATTATTTCCTGAAGAAGCTCCCTCTAATAGTAGAAATATCAACTTTAATTACCATATGATCAATGCAAAGTGGGGTGTAAATATGTCCAAGTTCACGATTGCTGATTCATGTATCCCATAATAAGTAACATGACTTCGGAGTTGATAGTCACAGCACAAATGTTTATATCAATATTGTATCTCAATGAGGAAAAATTAATTGTTAAAAATGCGTTCAATAGTTGTTCAAAAGAAAGTCAAGATAATTATGAGTGTTGAATAGAAAAATTAAGAGCCCATAGAAAATCAAACCAATAAATGCGCTGAGTGGGTGGTTTTTATTCAAATACTTTGTATACTAAAGACGTAAAGTTGATATCAATTTTCTATTTCGACTCTTGTGTTGCGTTTGAAACAATTAATGGTGGTACAGTTTGAACGAAACTGAATAAAAGACTGTGTGTTCGATGTATGCTTTGGACTTAACAACTAAAAACAATCACATATAAATTAAAATAAAAAAAAATGGAAAATACTTTTTAAATATCGTGCTCACTACTTGAAAAATAAAATAAAGAAACTTACTTGTAAATACAGTTCTTTGGTTTTATCACGTTAATAAAATAAAACTCAACCAAACAGTGGTGTGACAATGCAATGCCAAAAAATAAAATTTAAAATATTAAGGATTTATACTAGTGGACAGGAGAACTGGATATATAGAAGTAGGTATTATCTTAGCATCTTAACGGTACAGCATTTCAGTAATTATTATTCAAGCTACATTCGATTCTTATTGTTTTAATAAAATATTAACAATGTTTTAAAAACGAAAAAAAAATTGATTGTTTTGAGTTTGAAATCAACGATTTTAACAAACTCAATAATTGATAATGGTAATCAATTTAAAAATATTATATAAGATTCACTCAATAATAAGGTAAGTATATTTTAAATTTGTTCCTTCAACTTATGGTAACTAAGTACCATTGGAAAATATTTAATAGGTTGGGCATGTTAACTTACATTAATTGTTAGTCCTCAATCACCCATAAAACTTGCAAGAATTTATCATTTGAGTATTACTTGTAACGATTGAATAGTTGAAGTAGAAAAATATCTTATCAACGATTTATTACAGCAGGATTTATTTTGATCCTGAGTAATAAACAAAAAGTATATAGCAGAGATAATATCCAAACATTACTGTTTTTTTTAAACATTTATGAAAACAATAAAAGATCTAATGTAGATTGGAAATTGTTACTTATAGGAGTATATACTGTTCTTTTAGATTTTTAAAATCATAAATAATGGGATAAAATAAATTCATTGAGTGACTAAAAAAAGGAAATTTTTTAAAAAATAATACTGAAAACTAGTCTTCTATCATTTTTAAATCATAGGAGAGTGGGAAGAATAGCAAATAAAAATAATACTGTCATAAAATAAATAAAATTGGATCTTCACCAAATTCCATATAATTTATATTGATACTGCTATTCAAACCGATAAATAAAAAACATAAGTTACGCGATTTCACTACACCAAATAAATACTAAAGATTGGAATGTGAAAAATATTGTCTATCTCCATCAAAGAGGCACAAAAAGAAAATGAGAGTGGCTAATACGTCGCTGTATCCTGTTCAAATCATAAAACTGACAAAATAAATAAATAAATAATATATCAATTAAATCATGTATAGTTTGGCAAGTTTATCTGAAACTACGGGGAATCGGTAAGAGGTAAGGCATATATGTCATAAACGTACAAATGGCGTACGGCACCTATTTTACCAAGTAAAATTGAAAATACAAAGATAACTGACAATACCAACGCCACTGGATAAATCAATATCAGTCAATTGATGGAGTGAGAAGGAATAACACACGTACGCGCTTGTCAATAAGAAGTCAGCTCTCGAAAAAAATCACCAATTAGGTAATTCGGAGGGTGTGATAATTATGGTTTTCGTACAACGCTGCCAGAGCTTGAAGAAGCCCGTAACAAATTTGGAAAAGTGCTCATCTTTTAATATTCATAAATTGAAAAAATAATGTTAATAGAAAAAATCCAAGGAAAAAAGAACTCTAATGAATTAACGTTTAATCATATTGTTGATATTGTTCATAATAAAAAGTTCCTTTTCTAATTATTATCACTACATATTTAGCACTTTAGCTTTTTCATAGTTAAACGTGGCAGTATCGAATGTTTTCGACTGCATTCCTTTCACGGCTTCAGATAAACTTGGCAAAGTATAATAGCAATACATCAACAAAAATGGATAACCGGCAGTAACGCGTGACAGAAAGTCAAGACACTGAATATCGCGACATGTTATGTCATAAAAACACACTGAAAGTCACAATTGATATTGTTGAATGATAAAATGGACAGGAAAGGCTTTTCAATGGCATTAACTGGATCGAACTTTTGCGGCGTAGCAAAATCGACAATAAACATGGCCACAAGATAGTGGGTGATACAAAACAAAGACAGGCGACATGTCAAAATGTACGGCAGAATGAGGAAGCAAATATAGGAAAACTGTCAAAGCCATAGCAGGTATGCTAATAGGGCTCGGTAAACTTAACCGACAAGCAAATGTGATGGGGTTGGCAGAGCAAGTCATGCGTAAATTCAGCCATATACAGATCGCGTAATTTCTTATGGATCCTTCCTGGATTACACAAGTACGACAAGGAAAATATGAGAAAAACAGCTTGAAAGAGAGAGAAAGTATAACTGTGCGCGCGCATCGGAGGCGTGTACCCAGGTCTAGAGGATGGCCGAATGTTGATTGTCCTTTATAGAGAGAAAGAGAATTCACTAGTAGGTGGTATTCAGAACTTGAAAGAGAGAGAAAGTATATCTGTGCGCGCGCATCGGAGGCCTGTACCCAGGTCTAGGGAATGGTCGAATGTTTATTGTCCGTTCTGAATACCACCTACTAGTGAATTCTCTTTCTCTCTGTAAAGAGCAATCAACATTCGGCCATCCTCTAGACCTAGATTAGGCGATGATAAGCCGCCGGCAAGAAATTACATGAAAGATTCAGTCTTGAGGCTACTGACCACATTGGATCTGCAAAGGTCACAGTTGAATAGGCCAATCACCCAACTCATCAAATCTAATATTTTTACTGGACGCCTCTGACGCTTAAACATCAGCTGCCAAGCAATAGGACGCTTACAAAATCTATGGTTAGAGTATTCGCCAGAATATCAGCGACACTTTTCGATATCAGGAATTACTTGAAGACAAGTGATCATCTATACACAAGTGTCGATTTACTTGGTTAGTTCATAGATCACTCCATTTCAAAACCAGGAAATTAATGCGCTTCGTAAATCGTCGAAATTTCATTTTTCCAGACGTTATTATGAAATCTGATAAACTATCGCTTATATTTTCAAGAGCTTTGAACTTGTGGATCGCACTAAATGTTTATAAAGGACTGAAAAACAGTTTTGTTGTTAAAATAATACGAACAATGAATTATTTTAAACTAGTTCTGGTCCCAAGCGTATACTTATGTTTTTTATTATAAGCCCTGCGTTAATTTTTTCATATTGTCTTTTTACTTAAAAAAAAATTAAAGTTAAGCATTACTCATCGTCCAACAGACATTTAAATTGAGATATTGTGGACATCGGTGAGTTACCAAAAGCAACGTCAAAGATACGATAAGATGAAGGTGAAGAGTGTGCATATGAAAGATGGAGTCAGTGCAATGCCCCTTCAACTTTGCAATATTATTCATAGTTTCTTTGTCCAACTTATTCATAGTATCTTTTTGTAATTTAGACATTTTTGATTTTTCAGCGTTAATTTCGTTCTTGAAAGGAATAAACTCTTCCCAAGAAGGAGATTTGGAACGCTTTTTGAGAAATGGGGACTTGGTGGAGGAAAGGTATTTATTATCTGTTCGAGATTGGGATTTTTTATCGAAAAAGTTTACTGACATGAGTTCCTGCAGCTTATGGGACTTATCGACCTCTTCGGATTTAATTTTCTCATAATCTGATTGCAGCTGTTGTTGAGCCAAGGTAAGTTTTTGGTTTGAACTGAAAATATAAAAAGAAACATATCAATATAACAGTTCCCCTTTTTTAATAATTATCAACAATAACCACATTTTTAAAATGTGTTTTTAAAAGCACAATACCAATCAGTATCATATATACTTACTCTTTGATATCGTTGATTAAACTTTGTTTTTCAGCGATTTCGTCCCTTAAAGCAGCTACTTGTTTCTGATGGACGACTCTTAACTGATCCATTTGCTGTTCCAAGGCAACACGAAGTTCATTTGCTTCTTTCTTTTCACTCTCGCTTGCACTTTGTACCTAAAACATAAGTGAAACATAAATTTCAATTATTTATGTCAGGAGAGATTGGAGGAAATCAAGCCGAGCTGGTAATTTATTTATGGACAAACCCAGTTCACAATAAAATTTATGTCAGGTATTAAAACGCATAAAAGCTGAGCTGGAAATAGATTCGTCGTCATATAATTTTCTGAATAATTTCCTTGATGTTCAATTTTAATCAATCAATTGAATCGAATTAGCAAGTTTATTATAAAAGGATATTCTTACCTGTTCTGCAGCTTTTAGCTTAGCACACTCTTCTCTCAAAGAATCGATGCTTTCTTCGAGCATCCTCTTCTTATTTTCCGCTTCTCTCATGGATTCTTGAAGACTCTTCATTCTAGCTTCGTGTTGAGATATCAACAAACGACATTCGGCCAATTCCTTTTCGTATTCAGTTACTTTTTTGTTGCTATCTTGTTCTTTATTTTCTATGTCTTGCAACCTTTGAGTGAGACTGGTAACTTCGCTCTTCATACGCGATATATATAAGCGAGCCACCTAATCAAAAATAAAAGAAAGTTCAACTTTTCAAAGAAATTCGTTACGAAAGTAAGCAACATGAAGAAATGGGATCCAAATTCCATTCCCAGACTAGGAAAGAATGCCATTCAATGGTACACAGATGGCTCAAAAGCTTAAAATTCCTTCGAGAAATAGTTCTCAGTGAATGTCACCCCAATATACATACAGACAATCAAAAATCAAACAATATTAATTAATATGTAACAGTATAGTAAAATTTTGCATATTACTTACTGTGAATTCTTCTTCTAACTTTGCAACGTCATTGGAAATCTTAATATCTTGACCATCGCCACCTCCAAGACTACTACCAATTTCTCCTAATTCTTTCAGGAGATTGCTCAACATTTCACCTATTCTCTTTTTCTGGTGACTACTCAAATCTTTCAATTGTTGTAGTTCGGTAGTAGTAGAATTCAAGCTGGTTTGTTTCTGCATCAATTCTTCAGAGAGAGATTCCATTTCTTTGTTTTTAGCTTCGACTTCTTGGCTCTTTTGGTCATAGTTGACGGCCAGCTCTTCAAGTGCTTGAAGCACCTCTTTGACTTCCTCTTTGGCGCTTTCATTCTCTTGCTGAATCCTGTTACAAAATATAATTTTAATATAATTCCATCAAATTTGAAAAAGTACTTTTGTCTGTTTGAATTTTATCGAATTTACCTGTTCATCTCAGCTTGTAGAGCTTCATAATCTTTTCTAGTGCCTGCAATGAGCTCATCTTGTTCCAACATTTGCTCTTTAAGTTTCTCCACGTACTGACTCTGTTGATTAATTTCTTCGTCTTTTTCATCAAGTTGTTGATATAATCTTTCTCTCTCTAATTCTAATTTATTTCTTTCTTCTAAGCCTAAAGTCGATCCGATCATTAGAGCTGGAGTAGCTGGAAGAGGACCGGATGGTTTTTCGGCTATAACACTTTCTTCCATACCAGAAACAGGGGTAGCCGCATCTGACAATTCGTTGAGATTGATTTGTTCTTCTACTTTTACCTAAAGAGAAGCAAACACGTTGAAAATTAAGCGTATAATGGTATAATATCACTAATCATATCGAAACTAAGACAGTTCATACCATCACCATTATTGGGAAAAGTGAGTCATTCAGAAACGATGAAATATACATTATTTCATGAAAAGTCTCAAAGAAGTTAGACTTGGACTTATTCAGACGTTTTTCTTTCCAGAAACTTTTTGAAATTACTAAATATATGAATACTCAATTACATACCGTTTCTCCACCTCGCCATCTGTTCAGTTCCTCTTCTAATTTTTCCAATTTTCCCTTCAATCTTGCAACCTTCTCCTTTTCCCTTTCGTATCGTCTCTTCCATTCTTCGGCTGTCAGTTCCTCGTTGACGCAGACTACGTTCTTTACAGTTTTCGCTCTATAAAATAAAACAGGATTTAAAAAATAAAGTATATTAAAATCACGTTACTACTTTTCGAACCTCCAGGTTTTCAAGTTAAATTATGAAAATAGACAAAGGTCAATACTGTCAAATTATGACAACAAAAATTATATAGTTTACGATAAGTTTGCAATAACAAAACATGACAGATGTTTCACATCGTTGCCACGTTGTAATGTTTTTCCAGCTGTTGGCATAGAAATATGTTGATAAGATGTTTATTGTATAAGATTACATTCAACTCAAAAATAAGAGCAGAAATTATAAAATTCTGATGAGGAAATACTTAAATTTTATTATGTCCAAGTTTGAAGCCATAAGTTTAACTGAAAAATGCACATGTTGAATTGCATCGTTATTGCAGTATTAAGTAACAATGTATTTATTAAAAACTTACATCTCTCACAGAATTAATAGGAATTAGCGGTCCACCGTTATCTCTCAAAATATATTAGGGATGTTACCATCTCCTTGATAAATACTCATGCATTGCAACGCAGTGTTCGATACTCTCTTTTAAATAGTTATGAAAATAACAGATTATAATTTACACAGTAAATAACAAACTATAAAATGCGAATGAAAACGATAAACCATCTCAAGAAATTCTGATAAAATTGTCTGATTTTGACAACATAAGCCTGACAACCCCGGACACGGCAGCCAACTTTTGGACCGTAACTTTCCTCTTTATATGATTAATTATTCCATTTACACTTTGGATATTTAGATTTTGTTTAGAGGCTGCAATTGTTACCGCAAATGTCAAAATTGAAAACTTATCGTAAATGAACCAAACATTATTATTATTATACAGAGTAGAATTGAATTTATCTATCTCACAATATCGAATAATGACATTATAGGTTAAAAAAATATATTTAAAATCAAATGATATCAGTCAAACCTGGATAAGTGAAAACTGGATAAGTGAGAAAACTCTATAAGTGAGAGTAATAGCCAGGACCCGTCATTTTAAGCTCCCAAAACCTCTATTAGCGAGAAACAGAAACCTCTGTAAGAGAGAGTCGTTTTTCCCTCATAGACCTCCGTAAGTGAGACTGCTACTTATACCTCTATAAGCGACAGTCGAGCTTTATTTACAAATTAAACATGTGCTATTTTATGACTCATTCTTAACTTTCGTGGAACTTCCTACCATTGTTTTTGTATTCTCGTCAATATTGTTCCTATTCTATTTCGTGGAACTAAATATTTACATACTACATTCGTACTTGCTGTAACTTGTTATTGCTGCGTACCCCTATAAGAGAGAAACGCTACCCATGTACCTGCATTAGCGAGAAACTCGGGTTAGTGAGAAACCTCTATAAGCGAGAATGAGATTGTGCTCCCTTGAAGTCTCGCTTATCCAGGTTTGACTATATATATTGCAGTTTAGTATTTTCAAAATATTCTTCAACTGAATATGGACACAAATCAATGAGATAGTTTTTAATTTTCTCTTTCAATGTATGCACTAAGCCAATATCTTCAAAACATTGTGGTAGTTTAATTCCCATTACTATAGGTGATTGCTTTTATTTCCGTGAACAGATTTTGATTAAATCCAATAAATAAATGAGATACACAGTTTACATTCTCAAACTGACAGGGGTCTACAAATGAGATGTTCAAATACACCTTAGAATTCTTTTCAGTGACATTTTTAGCATGAGAAGAGCTCCCCAAATACAAATTCTATAACTAATTCTAGACTGTATTTCACTAAAATATAGTAAACGAATGTGATTTACATCAAGTACTTTCTTTAAATTTCTAATTTGAAAATGTTTAGACTTTAAGATATTTCATAAATATAAACAATGAGTTTTAAAATACAAATCTGTAGCAAATAATAACCCAGAAATTTCACATTTTCTGTTTTTGTTAAGTTTGAGTTGTTAACCAATGTCCAAGTCAGTATAGTTTAGTTGTATTAAATAACAAGGATTGATCTCTAGACCAGGCAAAAAACTCATGCATGCATCCCTATGGAACTCCTTGTGAATTTACCATAAGATCAGACATATATTAATTTCCTCTATCAACATTTTGGACAGATTGTAACCTGTTATCTGGCTAAAAGGAAAACTATTCATACGATTTTCTCGTCATACCATATTTATAGTTTCTTTTTCAAAATATTGTGCTGAACACAGTCAAGACCTTTCACTCTCGTTGAAAAAATTCACAACTTCATTATAGAATGGTTTATACTTGATACAAATACGCCAAATGTTTAGTAGTTAATTATTTCTAATTTCTAGATCAACGTTTCATATTAGTACATTATGATATGTTTTTCTTAGGTACAATGGCAATAAAAATAAAAACTCACATTTGAGTGTTTTTTACGTACCTTTTACCAAATTCCAATGTCGATTTTGTTTCAGATTCGTTAAAACTAGCTGGAGAACAACAAATAACAATGGTCGTTCTGGCATTACCTCCGAGAGATTCTTGAAGTATTCTCGTTAGTTTTGAATCTCTGTAAGGAATGTGAGTTTTATTGCCATCAGCTAAAGCACTAATTACGTTTCCTAAGGCTGAAAGAGACTTATTAATATTTTTTGCTTCATCCAAGACGGTACCTAAAAAAAAGGAAATATGTCATATAAACAAAAATTAAATAACAAACTAAATTTAAAAATATAACAAATTTTCTGGCTGAAAGACCTCGGTCGATGGCCTGTTGATGCTTTAGTGTCCAGTATATCATATTATTCTTAACCATAAATGAATCATATTTATGTTAAGTTTTACTAAGATCGTAAAAGTCATCCGACACACATTATCCATTCATTTACGTTTTGTAGGGCTTATGCTAATGCACTACACAACTGATTTCTAATCTTCCTGTTTTACTAAATAATATTTATTCTTGCTCCTTTAATTTCTATTAATCTTCCACCCTACTTTTTTTTCAAAATCGTTCAAATATAAAAAAAAATTTACCTTCTGCTCCAGTTTTTGAGACCTTTTCAGAACCAGCCAAATCTACTAAATATAGTTTTCCAGATAGTTTCTTTTGGTTTTCCAAGTTTTCTTGTTTAACATTTATTAAAAATACTGAATGTGACCTAGACGAATGTTCATTCATATCTAAAAACCAATATATAAGTAATATGTATACAATTATAATATAATATGTATAAAATAATTATCTTATGTAACAAGACTTTATTGCAGATATTCATGAGATATCAAGAGTTGGAATGGATTGGCACAAGGTAGCATTCAGACTGGTAGAGGAATATACAATATACTTATTCTGTATGTGCAAGCTGGTTAATTCCTTAAACCAAGAGGTTCAGCAACAATATATGTTGGACAAGAGCCAGTCCAAGTCCAAGGACAACTAGAAAGTAAGTTATCCAACAGGTCATGCCCTAGTAAAAGACCACCTGCATAAAAAGGGGGCTGTATAATGGAGTTGCCAGTTGCATATTTTGTGGCATGGAGAATGAGACAAGCAATAAGGCACACATCCAATGGACCTATATTATCTACTCAACTGTAGAGGGATAACTGGATGGGTGGACTAAAAAGTTTATAGTCAATAAAAAAATACATTACTTGTTACAGCTATGTGTCTATTGGATTTTCCTTCTTCTATAGATTCGAAGACTTCTTCGGGACTCGAAACAAACCTTTCTGTAGCTCCTTTTACGAATGGTACTCGATTCTTGTCTTCATGAACACTTAAATTTACTTTAGAAACTAAAAAATAAACAGGTGTGAGAATAAATACAACTTTTTGGGAGTATCAACGTTACCATCTAATAAATCTCTAATTTTATCCATGTAGATTTCAAAATACGAAACTTTAATGTGAAATTCTAAATTTTCTTCCATAGCGTAAATGTGATTAAATATGTCATTAACTATTCTTGGAATTATTCCTTGTTTTTGTGGATCCCCTACAAACAAAAATAAAATTACAAAATGTTAAAACATATCTCACATTCAAAATGTAAAACTTTACAACAAAGGGTTAGTGTATTTATATTTCAAGTACAGGTCAAAAATATTTGTAAAGACGCAGTTCAACTTTTTTATTCAGTGATAAATGTTTAGGAAAATGCTTTCACACTGTCCAGATTAATAAATTGACAAATGTTAGACATAAACTGTTTGAAAACTATATAAATAGTACAAGAAGATTAACCTTCAACGTAACATAGTTTTAGTGAATTTGAAAAATATTGCTCACCTAAGACACCTTCCATTGTATGCGTTTTTCCAGAAGACGTCTGTCCATAGGCGAAGATGGTTCCGTTAAAACCAGAGAGAACATCGGTGACAATACTTTTCGCCGCTTCATTGTATACTTTTTCTTGAGTGGCATTTGGTTTAAATACTTTGTCAAATAAATAAACTTTTCCCTACAAAGAATACAAACGAATTAATTATAAAGAAATTGACAAGGGCACCTAACCGGAGGTGTCATACTCAATTTTTATATCATGAAATGTTTCAACCCATACACGGTGGAATCTGTCCACAATAATAAAAAAAAATTTCTAAACATATTAAATGTACTTCAAGGGTCAGGAGGAAAAAATTTGCAAATTTTCTGTTGGAGGTATGTACATTTTTTGTGCAAAATCCTTGCAGATGATACTTCCTGAAGTTCTCACAAGCATTTCTTAAAATTTGAGCAGGAGGTACTATCATAGAACTTCCGCTACCAAAGGCTCTTCATTTATAAGTCTCAGCAGTGCAGCTAGTACATAAGCGCTGAAGTGCTCCTAATTCTAATGAACTAAAATATTTCCTTTGGTCAAATATGAAATTTATAATATATTTTGTAAGGCATTGTCATAATGATAAAAAAGCCACAGTTTAAATAACAAACCAAATGCGTAAGTAAAGTCCATCAATGGAATAACGAACCTATTTCGCGCGACCTGGGCCATACGAACGTGTTCCGCGAGCTCTTTCAAACACCCGTGATGCAGACTTCTTCTCCTTGCCGGTTTAATACTAAGCCGTGATTTTAACAAGATAGTGCGCTGCATTTATTTCAGCGCAGTGTGGCATACGGTACGGTTTGTTTAACATAATAGAGTGTGGGTGCTTCTGTTTCTTTGTATTGTTGACAATTATTATATAAACTGGGAGCTATGGAGGTGGTCTTCAATTTAATTAATGTAAATAGATTTTTTAAAATATTCTTCTGAAAAAAAGATATAATTAAAAGCAAAAGGTGGGGCATTACCAAATATCACTATTGAAAAAACTGGTGTAAGTATACACAATAAATCTTGGACGGAAATAGGAGTAACGGGTCTAGAGCAATAGATATCGCAAAATAGTAATTATTATAAGTTTTTGAAAAATAACCTAACCTAACTTTAATAATACTTTATTGGATCTAGAGAATTTGAAAAAAAAGACACGGAAATTCTAAAAGCCATCTTCATAATTGTATGGAATTTGCGTTACTAGGGTCAACTAATATTATGGCTCTATTAGAATCGGATAATGAAAACGTATCGAAGAATCAATATTATATTTTATCAAAAATTATTAATTAAGTTAAATTTTATGAAGCTTTTGAATTGGCTCTTCGGGGACATAATGAGAGCGATTCTAAATAGACAATTTTAATGACAAAGTGATTACATTGGCAAAAAGAACGCAGAATAGACTTAGAGAAGTAGTGCTTAGTGTGGGACTCTTATTTTTCTTGTGGTAATTGACAATCGTTCCAGAAATCTAATCTTTTAACACGGAAGGCGGAGAAAGGGCAATAAAGTTGATGCGGGAGACAAACTCCTTACAAGTTAAACTTTTTGCAAACCTTGAAATTTTTACCACGCGCCGCCACTGAGGTGCTAACTAAGGCGCCTTCTGCTTATGGTAATATGAACCCACGTTTATGAACAAGAGGTGTTGCTATTGAAAAGCAATTTAGGTCGAACTACTTGCGATCACCAGTTTTATTGTAAGTGTTAATAAACCGACAAGTCAAGGTCAATCAAAATATTTTCGTGCGGACGAAAGTAACGAATTAAATAAATGTTATTTTCAATTATTTGTTTGTTTATATATACAAGACATGCAAGCACATTGTTGAACAACTATTTAGGTACACTACAAAAAGTTTTATACATTTACTAAGATGTATTATGTTGTAATTTATAACTCCATGTTTCACAGCTCTATTCCAACTATCTTCATCAATTTTTCCTGTATATTCAAGATTTAAAATATTTGTCTACTCCATTGATTCCCAATGTGGTCCAGGTGGACCCACAAAGATCAACGTTGACGAAAATTTATCTGTTTTCAATAGTGAAGAACTAAAATATTGGCTTGACTTTACCTATTAAAGTTGGTATCTGTGTAGTCAGAGAATATTTAAAGAAGCTCAACGTCTGTTATTTGTAAAAACTTATACAGGGTGTTTTCAAATGACACTTACAACGTTTCCATGTAGATAGAAATTTGGCAGGTTGTTTTTTAAATGTAAAAGGACATATTTTGAGGGAAAAACATGTTTCAATTATTGATCCAGTGGTGTACATTTGGAAGAATGTCACCTTTTCTTCCCAGCTCTTACGCCACTGGCATTTCAAGCTATTTTTATTTTATTTTGTATTCCTCTCAATGGTTTTTACGTGAAAAATGCACAACCTTTACATATCAAAAAATTTGTAGTTTTCAAAATATTTGATGTTTTTATGAAGTCTGTAAGATCACTTTTTAATAATGAAATAAAAAAAAATGTTTCTTGTATTTTTTCAATAACTACCAAACTACTAATGATTAGAATATATAATAAGAACAAATTAATGAGATTTGTGAGATTTTTATATCCTTCTATGATATAGTTTCTTAACCAAGACTGTACAAAAAGTTGGTCTGTGGGCCATTTCATATTATACCTCATTTAAAAACCAGGAGGAGTGATTTGAATTTAAGTTGGCAATTCTGTAGACCTCTGATTGGTCAGACTCAGCTCAGTTTCACACAACACTTTTTAATATTGACATCAGCTGATAGTTTTCATTTTTGATAGTTCTGACAGATAATTAAATAAATATCGGATGAAAAACCAAAAATATTCTCAAGCAGTGGGTACATTATTACTTTAAATTTTTTTTTTAAAGTAGTGAAGTCGGTTTAGCGAGTATTAAGGAAATACTGAAGTAGAGTGTTATGTGAAGTCTCCTTAAGGTTATTTTTAATAGTTTCGTTGGAAACAACTTAGTCACTGGGATTATTTGTCAGATTGATGTATCATGTCGACCTAAAATAAATGTTGAAGAAAATTAAGAGTTTCATTAAATATCCTAAGTTAATACATGTAAGAACCCGTCAACAACATAACATAGAGGAACATTATATAGTGCAGAAAATATTGGTGGAATACCAGGACTTTTGAAAAATTGTGATGAGTGAATAAAAAATGTCGTTCGAAGAACAAAAATGTTATCTGTGCTGGACAAAATTTTGCAAGCTTCAAAGAAACGTTCAGACGTTCTTGAAACAAATTAAATTTATCTGTGTCACCTTTTGACGAGTCAAATGTAGGTACTATTTATTTGTTATATACATATTTGGGAAGAAATCGTCAAAGTTCATCGGAAGAACATGCCACGGAAGATATAAAACAATATAGAAAAGAATGGGTTTGGTAGAAAATACATTATTGGTTTTTGAAGTTAAAAAGAAGGAAGAAGGTATCTCAGAAGTATTTGAAAAATGATCTATTACACTTAATCCGGCAACATAAAGATAACTGTTGGAAATGTTTAAATTAATACTGCATATTGCTCTACAATGCTATTAATTTTGTAGTATTGTTATTGCCAGAACATATTATCAATTGTCATATTCTTTTCAATTTAATTGTAATAAATATAATTAAAGTAACTTGACTATCTGTAATTCTCCACCATCAACAATGACCATAATTTGTTTGTTGTCGATGTGAATCTGAATCTTCTTATGTTTGAATAAGAAACGAAACAGGAAAAAGTCTTACATTTTGTTTAATGCGTAGGTACATCTGAAAAATATACTGCAGATCAGAGGAGAAATCGACTTATGACTAATGTCTTTGCTATCAAGGCATATTTAATATAATTTGGAACACGACTGTTGACTACGTTTTCGGAACACACCCTTTAGTAACTAATCTGGTAACTTTTAGTGGTGTGAGTAAGGCTTTTCAAATTACTCCTCCTGGTTTTTAAATGAACTATAGTCAGTCATTTTATGTTGGCATTCCTGCTATTAATAATGCTGTAGTTTTATTGCATGAGTCTGAAATGTACAGAACAAACAAGCGAGTGCATAGCACGAATAACATACAATATTTAATCTACGGTCTATTAATAATTTTTTATAAAAATTAAATTAAATTGTATCACTGATAGTTTTTCTACACAGGGACGTATATAAGGGGGGGTGGTTTGGGGGTTCAAACCCTCCCCATAGAAAATACAATAAAGGTACAATAATGTTTTATTAGCATACTGCCGCAATAGGAGTATTCATCGGGATGTGGCAATATAAATAGATTCCTCAACAATTGTGAATAATTTAGCTGAAGAGGTTAAATTTACTTTTGTCAGATTGATTTTCTGTTTTAATAAAAGCTTCAATTTTCAATCATCTATCACTTTTTAAAATAGGTGCTCCCAAATTAATATACAGGCAACGTCTCGGCTGGTATGGGAAAGCGGCGAAGAACTTAGAAGACTGGCGACTCGGAACAGTGTAACACTGGGGTGGGTCACAGGTCACAAAGGAATCGCTGGCAATGAAAAAGCTGACGAACTTGCAAGGATCGTCAACACTGATGAACGGACCCGAACCATCTGTGGGCATCCCCAGATGCTCCACTAGGTCATGGTGAAAAGGGTGGGTAAAAGAACAATCCATAAAACTCTGGAAGAATACGCCCAGGCAAACTCATGGGAAGAAATTTATAAAAGAACCATCAGAAAAAGTAGCAAAAGAACTGCTCTCAATGAGCAGGAACAAACTACGCACCATAACGGGGCTTTTTACGGGACACTTTCCCACAAAGGAGCACCTGAACAAAATAGGGCTGTATAACGGAGACCTCACATGCAGGAGATGCAAAAAGGACACTGAAACAGCTCTGCACATATTATGCAACTGTGAGACGCTGGACCACAGGAGGCAAAAACTAAATGGAAGACCCCAAATGACTCCAGAAGACTTCTACAACCTATATCAGATGAAAAAAACCAAAACCCCCCATGTAAAAGCTACAGCTACGTGACTGTTTCTACATATATATTATTTTAATTAAATTAGCAGTATTAGCGAATACAATATATTTTTACAGGAAATACTTTTACTCCAAAAATCTAACAAAATGTAAAATTAATTTTCATTGATATCAATAAGAAGAGAAGGAGAAAAATAGTAATCAATAAGCACACTCTCTGATGCCCTTGACCGTTTCTCTGTTTCTCTTTGTCTCGTTTATATTGGATCGTCGCCGTCGTGAGTCGTGGTGCTCGACGTTGCAGAGGAGCGCGAATTAGAGCAATACCGCGGCAAAATATAGAGCTGAATGTTCGGAGACGTTTATACTAGGATGCAGTTTAGATGACTAAAACCAGATAGTTGTTTTATTACACTATTTAAAGTTGAGCGCCAATGAAACAAAAATTGCTCAATTTCGCTGATGAAATTATGATGTTGAATGACGTAAAAAAAAATTTAAAGTGAATAATGTAGGTTCTTGCCTAACTAACCAATAAAATTTGGAGGTAAACTAAGCCAGTTCACAGGGCTTTGTTACCTTATTGATCTAAAGAAAAAATATATTTTTTTAGCAAAACTAGAAAAAAAAGCAATTTTAGGGCGCCACTAATTAGAAAAAAAAATCAAATTTAATGGTCAGCTAACTTTTATCTGTTTAAAAAGAAAAGAACTTAAAATTTCTGCATAGTAAATAAAACTAACTGAGTAAAAAAAATGAATATAATTACAGTCTCAAAAATTTACAGTATTTAAAAAAAGGTTTTTTTTTTCCTGGAGCCGTCCCTTCGCCGGTACCACCTCAGCCTCCTGGGCTTATTGTGGATACTCCTAGTGTTCTGACTACAACCTATTCAGCCATTCCGTTCCCTGTATTAGCTCATACAGGTTCTTTGCTGGTTGGTTGTAGAAGTCTTCTGGAGTCATTTGGGGTCTACCATACAGTTTCTGCCTTCTGTGGTCCAGCGACTCACAGTTGCATAGTATATGCAGAGCTGTTTCGATATCCTTTTTTGCATCTTCTGCATGTAAGGTCTCCGTTGTACAGCCCTATTTTGTTTAGGTGCTCCTTTGTGGGAAAATGTCCCGTAAGTAGTCCCGTTATGGTGCGTAGTTTGTTCCTGCTCATTGAGAGCAGTTCTTTCGCTACTTTTTCTGATGGTTCTTTTATGAATTTCTTCCCATGTATTTGCCTGGTCGTATTCTTCCAGTATTTATTGTGTTGTTCTTTCAGCCACCCTTTTAACCATGACCTCGTTAAGCATCTGGGGATGCCCACAGCAGGTTCGGGTCCGTTTATCTGAGTTGACAAACCTACTCTTGCGAGTTCGTCAGCTTTTTCATTGCCTGCGATTCCTTTATGATCTGGGACCCACTCCAGTGTTACAGTGTTCCGAGTGGCCAGTCTTCTAAGTTCTTCGCCGCATACTAGCAGAGATGTCACCCTATAGCTCTGAAGTGCTTTAAGGGCGGCTTGACTGTCACTGTAGATCCTGATCTGCCTGTTGTTGTAGGCTCTCATATTATTAGCCATTGCACATGCAAGTATTGCATAGACCTCTGCTTGAAATACAGAGGAGAAAAAGGGTTAGTAGCGAATACAAAAAAATACTTAGCACAATAATACAGTTGTTTGAAGTAGACGATGATGTTGATGATGTAGCTGTCTATGTTAGTACTATGGATTGTCTGTAGGAACGGTATTTGGGAAACTTTTTAGTTTAACATGAACTGTGACCCAGAGGCTTGTTTGCCACTCAGGAATGTATGATCCAGAAAAATTGATCGTCAAACCAGAACCTGTGATCCAGAAACAGTCAGATTCTCCAGAAACTGTTTTATGTGTAAGGTAACTGTGCTCCAAGAAACTGTTTTTTTTTCGGGAACTGTTCTTCCCAGGAACTGTTTTTCCCAGGAACTGTGCAGTAATCCAGATAGGTACTTTAGAGATAACGGAAGCCTATTAGTTTTTGTATAAACTAATGTTAAAATAATTACATGGATTACTGTACAGTTGTTGTATTGTCGACAAACGATGAGAGAAGACCTGCCGGAACCTTTCTCATCCTTATTTAAAGACCGTTCAAAATTTTAAATTTCGCGGTAAAATACTTCTAGAATATTGATTTTTGGTTTACTGGTTTATTCCACCACAAATCACAAAAGTAAAATAATTTATTAAATATTTGAATGATAAATTAACTCCAATGTTAAAATGTCATATACCTGGAAATGTTATTGTCACTTTGACATCGATAAAAAAGGTGCATCCTTTTTTATCGCGATAAAAACTCCTCTTCCTCAATATCTAGTAAGCGGACGTCACTTTTACACAATGACAATGAGTTAATAAAGATAATTATTTTTGTTGTTTTTTCCATATATTCTGTCGTTAATTTATCTTGCCAAAAAACACTCGAGCTTTTCTTTTATCGGATAAATTTCTCTTTAACTCAAAGTTTAAATTTGCTCGAAAAACTGACATTAGATAAAATCGCTCCACCTTCGGTGTCGCGATTTTATCATGTCAGTTTTTCTCGTAAAATTAGTGATTGGCAAAACTGTTTCGTTGCAAAGAGAAATTTATCCGATAAAAAAAAGCTCTTGTGTTTTTACTGTTGAAAAATAATTTAAGGAAATATATATATACTATTCCACCAAAAATCAAAATTGTGAAGAAATTGCACATTTTTAATATCTGAAATGTTAACCAATAAAGTTAACGTTTCATGACGAGATTTAATGCTAATGGAGATGTGAATAGGGTTTAATATTTTTTTTTGTCATTTTCATGTTAAATTGTTACATTATAGAATTTAATATTATCTGGAGATAACTTTCTTATAGCGTACTTCACAAGTTCAAAAATGTGTTAATGATTGCATTAGCTCCCAAAAATCTTCGGAATGTAATAAAATGTTTTGTACAGATCAAAAATTGCAAAAAATAATAGGTAATATAAGCAATTAAGATGAAAAAAGGCTTTTAGTTTTTCACGAATAACTCGAGATAACCGGAATCTGAAGAAAGATGCACAAAACATATAAAAGGAGGAAATTTACGATAAAAAATTTCCTATTATCTGGAACTCTATCCCCTATTTCTATTGGTCAAATATTTAAATTAAGGCTAAAATTATCCTTCGCTTCGGAATGCTCACGGATTTTCTAAAAAAAAGTACACCCAATATATTAAATATCACTAAAAAAATTCTAATAAATTATGGTGTGCTCTCAACACTTTTTAGGCCAAGCAATAGGTAAATTTTTATAACAAAAATTCTAGTAGAAAATTGACTATGCCATCATGTAAAAGATATTACGTAGTATGATCCTGATAAATTTTCAACTCGCAAATGTTGGTCACGAAATTATTATCAACATTTAAAACGAAAAGAACGTAATTTTTAAAGTTTTGTTAATAACACAAAAGCTTAAAAAGTAATCAAAATGGTGCCAATAGACGAATTGTAGATAATAAAAATACAAGTTTAACGAATTTTTCAGCGAAATGATTGGATAATTAGGAGCAAAGAAAATTTTGAATAACTGGAAAATTCGTCATTTTTTCAAAATTTCATATCGTTTTTCAAGTTATAGCGTTGAAAATTCGTAGAAAACAAGTCCTTTGTATGTACTTTTCGTGCGCGAAGAGCAGGTGCCATGGGCCAATCATTTTTGTTATAATTGCAATTTTTTAATGCAATATTTTTCAGCAAGTCTGGATGCGTTATAGATAGTCTGATTTTAAATATGAAAACGGGTTTGAAAAATACAAATATAGAGCAACAAAACGTATATTTTCGATTAGTGATAAAATGCTGCAAAGTAGATATAAAACGGTCGGGAATACGGTCGACATTCGACAATGCATTGCCGCGCGGCGTATCCACTCTAGGAGGAGTTTTATCAAAAACTCACTATTTTGATGCTCTATTACTTGGTTATATAATTAAAGGCAATGAAAATTGTTTAAGTAATTGACCTAAAAATGTTTCTCTTGTCTTGTTATTTTTTTAAATATTTGTTACTTTAATACCTATTTAAAAAACAAATTTATTTTAAAAATGTGTTGTCTTTGTTATTTTACATTTACAATGTTGAAAGGGTTAGTTGAGGAATTATTATTTTTTAATTCCATTGTTTATTAACTTTAATAATATAATTAGCAATAGTGGTGTTGGCACTTTTTTATTGGAAACATCTTCCACTTTAAGAATCGTTTTTTCAGATTTCGATTATCTCTTATATTTTCGGAGTAGGTAATGTGGTAAAGTTGTTTATAATAACTTTTGCAATTTTTTACCTACTTATTAAAACATTTGGATACATTTTTATAGACGTCATTCTGAATCCAATGAGCTCTCGTTCACATTTTTATGGATAAAGGGACGTTCAAGTTTTATTGAACATTTTTGGATTAGTCAATAAAATAAATTTCGTTCAGTTCCATTTGTCAATAAAATTGGTATAGGTACCGTTATCTTACATTTTATTCAACAAACCATATCTATGAAAAATTAGGTAATGCATTAAAATAATTTTGTGGAAACCTTCAACTGATGAATGATTCAAAAGTATTTCCTAGTGATGCGTCAAACTTGCTTCAAATATATGAATGAGTTCATTCTCATTCCGTTATGTACGATGTTGTGCGTTATTTTAATAACCGCGTACTAAATTACAAATTTTCTATTTAGATTATATTTAAAGATTGTATCTGTAATCGTCGTGATTTTATTAAACTGCATGCAACAATTCAACATTAACAGATCTAGAATGAAAATAGTATACAGAGTGTCTCATTATATTCTGACTGTTTTTAAGACGCGGTTTTCACAGTTTTCAAACTTTATATCTGAATCATTACAGTATTCGAGTAAAAGTTATCTAGCTTTGCTTTTTGGGCACCGATTTTAAACTTTAAGGTACCGTTATAAAGTAAAAATATGCGCCTTTTTAGAAATTGCTAAATATACAGGGTGTCCCATTTAAAAAATTACATCTGCTGTATTCTGAAAATACGCCACTTTTCTAGCGGGTAGGAAGTAGGATATTTATATAAATGTGACAACAAAATCTACGGTAATTTTAAACCTAACTGTGAAAACTGCATCTTATTATCTAGAACCTTTTTCGAAGATATAAGCTCTTAAAAACAGTCAGAATATAATGATTATGCAACGATCATGTAATGATAACCAGGAATGAACGGGCCCAAGGCGAGTTTCGTTTGGTTAATGCGAGTGTATTAATAACATTACATGTGTCCAAAGAGATGAGGATTTCAATTCGATTGAGAGTTCTTCAAAGTACTAGAAATACGTTTTCAGACAAGGATGATACTTCTTTTGCTACCCTCCAATCTAGAAACTGACCATAAAATTTATCATTTACATTTTTTAATTTTGCTGGTAACCTAGAGTATTTCCAAATGAAACAACATTTGTGTAAATATAATAAATATATAGGTTGTTCACTTATATTTTCACCTAATTAACCTGCTAATATATATAAAAGCTTAAGTAATAACCACGTGCTCAACATTTCGATTCGTAAATATTGCAGAAATGTTGACAAATTCGAGTCAAAATATTATTCATATTATCTTTGTACGTTTCTTTTGGTATATTCATATCTCTTTTCGTTATTTTCTTCGGAAACATATCCACAATCTTTTTTTATATCATTACATTCAACGTTTCGGTAGCGTTCCGGCTACCTTTATAAAAAAAATCCCTACCTGACACTTAAAAACAGTTATTCCATATTGATTGTTTCTTAGTTCTTATATATGAGTTGATTGACCCTATTCGTAATTGGAAAATCAATAATGCAATGAAATTGTAATGGCAGTAGCATTTTCCTGGAAAATAGAGCGCAATCTTTCATTTTAGTCATCGCAAAATAAATATTGCTTTAACAATATCGTATGATCTTATCTAGCAATCTCCTGCTATTTTAATAACTCGTGAATAATTCAGTTAATTAAATTTTCAACTAATCGTATGAGGATTATCAACAAACTTATCACTTATATTTTTCCCTCGTTGAGTGTTTGCCTGCTATTACAGTTTAGTTGGGACTCAATCATCAATCTGTTGACAATTTTCTACTTTTGGCGATGCTAATTGATATAAATTTGAGCCAGATACTTCTATTAAAAAATTGAATCTAATATTGCAAAATATTTTCAAAATATATATATTTTCATATATATATGGCTTATCTTTTATCTAAAAGTTTTTCCGCATCTCTCACAAGTGAGTAATTGGACTTCCTCGCACTAATGTCGTACCTTGTATATAAATGGAATATATATACCAGGTAAATTCGAGGTGTTTAAATTTTTCCTTTAGAAATTTGACTCAACCCATGTTTACCTGATAAAATTCAAACCTCTTGTGTTATTATAAGTGAAAAATTGATTGTGTGTGTAGGTCAAACAATCCTTATTCCTTTAACCTGAACTCTTCCTTTAAATTTTCTGTTTTCTATCAAGGCATTTCTCACCCTATTTATATTTTTTTTATGAAATTTAATGCTATTCTCTGCAGTTTCTTGTTTGTCTGTCTATGTCATTGACATCCCTAATAGCATAATACTTTATGAATAAACTATAGTATTTTCTTATACGGATCTGGTTATTTTTCAAGGAACCATAGCAAAATGGAATTAACATCCCTACATTTTCGTCTTGGACTGACACTGGAGTCACTGGACCAGTGTTGCTACAGCTTGCTCCTTTTCTTATTCACTTGATTGCCTGCTTTGTCATCCCGGTAAATGTTGACCTCTTGAAGTACAAACGATATTGTCACACAAAAGAAGAGTATAAAAAATAAACAAAGTTGTGACATAACATAATATGTAATTACAAGTTGTGAATGAGAAGATAATACCCTTTCACCGTTCACCTTTAAAATAAATACTTAATATTAAAATGCAATAATTTTTTGACTTTTCAAGTTGTTAACACCTACCACGAAAATCCTAAGCCTCCATTTCAAAATATGACACAATATCCCATAGGTTATTTAGAAAGTTTGAACCTATACTGAGGTGTGTAACAATATCCTTTATACTGTAAGAGGTCAAAATTGACCTTATTTGGGGTTTTCGGTAGTTCTGTCCATCATAACTTTTGTTCATTAATTTTATTCATTTTGTCTGGGTCCGCATTATGTACACTTAAAAAGTGTGTATGTACTGTAATTTTATATAATGGGATTCCTTCCTTCTTTTTTATTGATGAATATCACAGATATGATGAACAACAATTTTGTTAAAAAACTTTCTTTCAATATTTACTATACTGTGTAAAAGTACTGTGGAAAAAAAGATTTGTATGGAATATTTTCATTAAGATATTTCCTACCACTGACAATTATAACCAATTTTGAAAAATTAATAAAAAAAACATTCTATTTACTGAATTGTTTTACGACGTGGCAGAATGATTTAGTTAAAAGAAACAATGTTGTATAAAAAAGTATTAATAATTATTGTTCATTGCTACCTGTTAAATACATCTAACACGGTGGAAAAAAACTGTAATTAAACCATTGCAATGAACGCTTTGATGATTTTGTCTATACAACTGTAGAATTTCTTCGACAAAGTTCTCATTAAAATGTTCCAAATGGCTTGGCTTAGTAGAAAACTACACTTTGGAAGAGAAAACATGTTGATGTCATATTTCTTATAAGATCAATGTCAATAAATAACTTTTTGTATGTTTTTTGTGGTATATTAATTACTTTTGAAAATTAAACCACAATCTTTTTTTTTCATATTGTGGTTTGTGTTTTGGCATCGTTCCAGCTACTGTTGCCTAATATTTACAAAAATTTGACAACTAGACAATAAATGATAAAATTTTGAGATTCAAGACTGCAAATAATGTCAAATTTTAACATCTGACTTATGAAAACCACCATTTTCAATGTACTGTTTGTGTTTGTTTATTCTGATTTTGAATAGTGTAGATGTTTCACCTAAAGAAAATATATTGTCGATTAGGCAAAACCTTGATTTTTACTGCCAAATCTTATATGGTTATTTTAAAAACTCTTATCAATAAAAACCACCGGAAAAATCTATTTTCAAAACTTATTTTTATAAATTAAAGGTATGTAAACTAGCAAATAACAATAGCAATAATTAAACATTATCAATAAATACATCCAATTATTTTTAAGCTAAATTCAATAATTAGGACAACTTGTATGTAGATATGGAAGTCAATTTTTCAAGTTATGTATATTACACTATATATAGAGATATTATGGTTTGACAATAAAATTTCTAAAACATTATTTAAGGAAATTAAAATTATTGTAATTGTAATATTAGAACTTCAACCTTTATTTATTTAAAAATTAAATAAATATTTACATAAGGAAAAAGCATAGAATAAAAAATAGTACCTAGATAGAACTTCAATTTTTTTGTTTACGAAATTTTATATTGGAAAAATTGGTAAGTACCGGAATGAGCACGAATTCCTTTCTTTGTAAATCGGATAGCGAAATGTGTTCAAATACCTATAATTATATTCTAAGCGAATCAACACCTCCTGTCAAAACGTAACATACCTAATTAACAAAAATATTCTGCACACAAAATTGTGTATAAGACACAATAAAGAAGCATTCTTCATACCGCGATGACGTAAAGGGAGTAGCAGTAACCTTCTCATTGCCAAATAGTAATATCTCAATATTTATATTTAATGAAAACTTACCGCTATAGAAATGCAATTTTCATCTGCTCCTTGGGGAAATTTTACTACAAATTTTGACCCAGCCTTTTCCTCCGAGTCATTTAAGGGTCGAAATCTGCACACGACTTTAATACTGTCCTCCGCGGGTATTTCTCGATCGACCGACATTTTTCCTAAGGTAAAATTACTCACAGCACTAATTACATTAAATCATAACTTAATAAATATATATTTGCACCGAAAAAACGTCTTTTTGCTCAAAACTGTCTTACACGAAATGGACAGACATCTTTGTTCATCTATTCAGCTGTCATCAGAAAAATTTGAATTGATCTGATTCAATCCGTCATGTGTCAAAAATTCATGTTCATTTCACTGATATTCTCAGAAATTCATTTCTGTGGTACCAGTCCACTTTCAAGGTAGAAAAACAGTGTAAAAGAACAAAACGATTGACTTTGGGACCATAGACAAATATTATATTTTTCTATGTTTGTGACTTCTCTGGTTGGGTTTTTTTATTAGTAATCTATGGATATGTGGTCTGTGATCTATGGGTTGGATAGCCTACTGAACGATAGATAGCATCATAATCGGCTTAATATATGAAAAACACATGAAAAACCCATTACTACAAAACTTATGTCTATGGAAAAACTTTCACAAGACCATGGGCCGTATTTTCGAAATTAGCTGAATTTTTTCGTATGCGATTTAATTATGTACTTTTTTTGCAAGATCTTTTTTTTATTTGAAAATAAGCTAAGATGAAGTTTTTGATGTAAGAGTAAAACTATTGTTAGTGTCGTCTGATATAGCAGCATCTCATCTATTCAAAGTATTAGGAAGCCTTCCTTTCTGGTTAAATTATTTAGCCATGCTATTAGGTATCCACTCACTAATGAATAATGCCAAATTATGACAATTGTAAGTCAAAATAACCTGATGTAAAGGGACGATATTAAAAAATTGTCGAATTGGATATAATAATGTATATTTAAAAGATACAGGATCCTTGTAAATGCTATTAACAATCAAATATATTTCTAAAACATAACAATTTATCTTATATTTGTAGATCTTCTAACGTTTTGCATGCATCTAAAAGAAGGGATGCTAGTTTGTAATCATTATCTTCTTCAGTCAAACAATGTAGAGTATGGGTTGCTAGTACAGTTATATCCTTTAGGGGAGTGGGTGCACACCAATCATCACCCTATAACAAAATAAATAAAGTACTTCATAGTTCAAGATTATCGCCGAAGAGGATATTTCTTGGTACATGTAGAGAGTAACCATTAATTGCAATAAGCTAGTTATTCTACTATTTTTGAAATACAGCTGTAGTACTCTTCATATAATTGAAGCAAATATAGGGTATTAATGATATAGGTACTATATATAAACATCTATTACTTATGAAACATTTTTAAAATATTGTATAGATATATTTATCAACAAACAAACAAAAATGTATGTTTCCTTTGAAGATTGAAAAGCCAATACTATGAAATTAAACAATATTAATTATGTTTTATGCAGTAACTTACCAAGGATTCCATGAATTTAGTCAAAACAGTACTAAGGGCAGATATATTTTCACCAATTTGCGGAGATGCTACCAAAAACTGGGATACTCTTCTGGCAGCAACTCTTAGTAGACATTTTCCAAGCTCTTTGGAACCATTTACCGCGGGAATTAGTTCTTCGGCTATACTGTCATAACCAGATGAATATAATTGAATAATCTGATATCTTCTTAATTCATCAACGTCCAAGTTCCAAATTTTACCTAAATTCAAACATTTAGCCATCCAATAAACATGTTCTGTCGAGTAGATTTTTCCCGAATCACTTATAGTAACACTTTCTAAGCTGGCTGATATTATTTTAAATAGGAATTGGGATCTAGATGAATTTAATCTAATGTCAGATTTGTTGCAGGATATTTGCAACTTTTTCTGCATATCTGTAAAGAATAAATTTATGACTGAAGCCTCAAAAAGATTGTTAATCGGTTTGGAATGTTTAATAGAAAATGTATTTATCATCAATAAAACTAAACTTAGTTGGTAATGTAAGTGTAAAAGTTCAAAATCCACTATTTTTTGGTGTACTGCTAGTTCTACTAAAGGCTTTCCTCCGTTTTCCCAGATATTTTCAAAACTTAAGTTTGGCTTGGAAGTTTTATAAGATTCTTTTACGGTTTCCATGAATGAGTCTAAGAATTCAGTTGATATGCTTAGAAAAAGTGACATTTGGTAGTCAGTTAATCCTGTGTCTTGTCTGCATAGGCGCTCTTTTGGAACTTTCCCCACTTTATTTATTAGTTTACAGGCACTTTCATTTACAATTTTCAAATGTGTGTTCCATAAAAGTTGATAAAGACCTAAAAAATGCAAAAGCTTTAAACAGACAGTTACATGAGATTCTAGTATGCACAATTATTAAGAAACACGTTATTATTTTTGGAACTTTAGTTCTTTACGTCAGGTTATGTTTGAGCGACCAGGGGTCGCGAAGCAAAAGATCTGACCGTTACGTTACGTTATGTTGCGTTGTTTCGTTATGTGCCTTGCTTGCTTGTGCTCTCTCCTGAGTCTCTCTCTCGTTTACGAAGCAGTGATTCATATGCTTCGGCCGGGAATAGAACCTGGGCCGCCCGCGTGGAAGGCGAGCATTCTACCACTGAGCCACCGATGCTATATTAAAATTCTATGCAAAGCTGGTATTCGCAGTGCTGGTGATCTACTTGAATTTGTTCGGATAAATTTTCACTATTATTTCCATAATTTTTTTTGCGCGATTTGATCTTTTTTGTTTATTTACAGCATCGGTTGTCAGGACGGTAGGTTGTGTTTACTGTTTTCTAAGTTTAACACGTCGGTAAGTGATTTACTTACCGTTCAGACGTCGAAAAGTAATAAATACAATTTCACCAAAATGCAAAATATATTTTAAACTGATCGAGAAGTATAAATGCCACTTTTGACATTTCGTTCATTTCAAAGAAATTTAAATTATTTTATTCGGAATTTATTTCAATACGATCGCGCAAAAAATGGTATAAGCATCTCGAACGTTAAGGGTAATTACGATATGGACTGGATTTTTAAACGTCTGAGTCAGTTAAACCAGAAAAATTGTTGATTAAATCATTGCATATGATAGCTGTAACCTTCTAGTATGTGTAAAAACATTTTTGTGAATTTAAACAATTTTTTGTGGCATATGTCTTCATTCTAACAATGTCTATTAGTCTATTTCTTTTACTTAATGTTTATTAACAATTAGATTACTCAGCAACTAAATAACATAAGGAAACCGCGTTTATTGCATTCAGTTCGGGAATAAATAAGGTATTATGAGACAAATAATGATTTACATTGCTTCATAAATATCATTAGTATTTTGCGTTTGAAAAACTGCTGTTTTTTATAATTTTTTTTTTACTTATTCATCCGCTGTGGCTGCAGGGATGGGAATTTTTACAATTTGAACCACGGAATTTTATAGCAAATTTCACGCTCTATAACTTTGTTTCTATAAATATACACGATAAACTTAATACTTTTCGAGTAAAATTCGAAAGCATGGCGAAAAACAGGCCAATTTTCAGTTGTTTTGGCTATAAACTGTTATTGTGCAATTAGCACAACCTAAAAACCGGTGGAGGCAACGGATTAATATTGATCATGATATTTTTGTGCAATTCCATCAAAAATCTCGCCTACTGCTGTCATATCCATGTTTTGATAGCTTTTGGGCTATCCCGACTGGACTATTGTATTGTGTCATTCATTTGCTGCTGTCCATTCACTGCCACTTTGTTTTGCCGCTTAAAACTTAATAAATATTGAAATTTTTTAGTCAAATGTTATTATGGTATATTGTGTCACAGGAACAGAAAATGAGCTTTAGCGATTTGACTATTAGATGCATAATTAAGTGCTGCTAAAGCATTCCCTGCATTTTAATACTTCTTACCTTGTCTCATATGCACATCTCTAATGCAATTTAAACAACTAATTGCAGCTTGTAATAAATTCAAATTTTGCATATCCTTCTGCCAAGCTGTTGCATATGCCCAGGCCATGTTTGTCAATAAACAACTAGCTTCGACACTGTAGGGAAATTGTTTTCTCAACAAATTAATATGTATAAATGTATTTTCTTCTCGTATAGAATTGCTTTCATCAAAACCTTCATTCTGTAAAATATTAATTTAATTTTACTGTGCAAAACAAACATAAATAACATTCAAATTATTATAAGTACAAAATGTGGTAAATATGTAGAAGCAGAATCCCAAAACGGGTCATAATTTTTTTGTAGCTTTTTGTATAATTAATAAATGGAAGAAGCTATAAAACCCCTCATCTATTACCTCTAGATTATCAGTATTCCTTTCAAGTTCTTCGTTTAAATTGACATTTTGGGGATTGATTCCAGCTTTAGTTAGCCACTGTGCTACTAGTTCACTCACAGATCCTTTTCCTTTTTGCAATACATATTTCAGACTAACAACAGGATCTTCATGTTCAAGTTTTGGTAATGGACAATCTTCAGCATTAGGTTTTGTTGATAGGATTATGTTTAGAAGAGAAATATCTTCTAATTTACCTATAAATTAAAATAGCAATTTCACAAATCACATAATAAATTGAACAAACTAATATTGTTACCAAAATTAGTTGAAAGTGAAACATAAAAATTAATTGTTTATTCAAATAATAAAATTATCACCTATCAACAAAGACCATTCCACATTTTCTTGTGTGAGCACTTCCATATCATCTAAGCTAGTACCCAACTCCTCCATCTGTAGGGCTACTTCAAATTTATGAGCCACATTTTTACATAAAATGGCTGCCATTAAAGCAGGAAAAGGCCTCGAAGAATTTGCCAAAAATTCCCTAATTTGAGACCAAAAAGCAGAAACTTCTCCATATTCCGGATTAATATCTTCATTTGATACTTTTAATAGTAAGTATAGTAAATTTGACAATCGTTGTATTTCTTTTTCAAGGTTAAGACCAATATGAAGTGACCTATTGACCCAATAATTGACTAGTAAATCAAACAAATTTTTGGTTGTTATTTTAAGGTTCAATAATCTTTCTTGTAGTTCTGCAATATTTCCAAATGTACCTTCTATGTAAGGCTTAAATAAAGCTTCTGAAGCTTTAAATTTTAAATCTTCTTCTACATTAGGCTTGAGGATGATTAAATCTGACTTAGTACAATCGAAGATAGAGAGAAATTGAGAAGCAGTAAATTTCAAGTGATCCGAAAATTTCACATGAACTTCTGGCAGTATTATGTTTTCATTTATGACACTTAAATCTAGTAATTTTTGTAGATTGGACATTTCTTTTACATCTACCTTAACAGAAAATTCATTATAGTCAGTATTGCCATTTTCTTTATCAACAGAGTTTGATATGAAAAGGAATAATTCCAATAAAAGACTAGAGTTTTGACACAAAATTTTTAAATTTGCTGCATCTTCATCTTCAAAACTTTCCAGGAAATATTTAATGCAGCAAAGACTAACCTCAGGAGGTACGTGTTTGTTTCCTAATAGTAATTCTACAATTTGCGTTTTACCTTCTATAGTTTTCAACTCTGTACAAGTGTTTAAAGCTTCGTTTAACAATCTATCACTATCACTGTCAGTTTTTAATAGATGCCGAAATTTTTTGTACAAATGAATATCTCTAGCCCTTTTATTATGTTTTTCAGCTAAAGCAAAATGAAAAGGAACAAAAATTTCTTTAACTAAGCCATCACCATCTATAAATAATGTATTATATTGACAAACAAATCGACTTTTTAAAGTTGTTGTAAATCCCACTAATCCATAATTGATATACAAAAGTTTACTATTTTTAGCTGCTGAAAAAATTGCAATTCTAGTTCCCTGTTGAACAGAAAACACTTCCAAAGTTCCTTTTTTTGGAGAATAAACCACTAAAAAGTGAGCAACTTTGTTTCCTGGTCTGTGTTTTGATTTTCTTTCATCTGCTACTTGTATAAATGAACACTGGGCCTCCCTATACCCTTTAAACATTCTAATAATGATCCCTTTGAAAGAATCTACCAACAAAATGCGACCTAAGCTATCACAAACTGCAGCTAGTCTGTGGTCAGCAGAAAGAATAATGTCAGTGGTGGTACGTCTCAAGTCACAGAGTCCAAATCTGCAATGCATTGCATCAGCAGGTTGTACTGGTATAGACATTTGTTTTTCTTGAATGTACTTGTTTCCTGTGAGCCAGTTTCTACAAAATTAAAAATGAGTATATAGGTATATAAATTAATAATCAATACTTTTTGACAAGCACAAGTACCACAAGAAAATACTTACGGTAGAGTAGATTTTATTTTCATAGCAACAGCTTTAGCAACATCACTCAAAACAGGCATACCTCCACCTTCTAAAGCAAAATGGTAACCCAAAAATGGTTTAGATCCAGCTGCAATAACTAAAGTGTTATTTGGTGGCACAGAACTATATTTTGAATTGAAACCATTGCAAGTAGAAGCTGCTAATAAATGATCAAATGTATTAGAGAGATTTAACCCTACAACAGCACTGTCATTTATAACTGATTGGTCAAGAAAGCCCCACTTTTTGGGCACCACTGGTGTTACATTATCACTACCTGGCTGGGAACGGCAATTTCTTAAAATGGAAAATAGTTGAGGTCCATTAAGAACACATAAAGTACTTTGGTATTGTATATATATTTCTTCAGGATGTAAATTAGGAGATAAATCAGGTCGAGGATTATGCTGAGATCGGCATTTTATGGTTGTAATATTTTCAGCATGAAACTGTTCTTCAAAAAGTAAATCACAATTTTCTGTGTAAAACCTTACATGTCCAGAATCAAATCCAATAATAATACAAGTCCAGTCTGAGCCTATAAAGAAACCAATTTTATTTGAATTTCAATTTGTGTAGAGCATGGATTAATTACTTTATGACTTATTATTACTTACCAAGACGTGTGTTTCCATTCTGGTCCACTACACACAAACATAAAACTGCTTTTACTTTATCATATTCATGGATAGATCCAGAAAAAATTATTTGAAAATTATTCATACAGGATTGAGGATCCCATTTTGGAGTAAGAGCCACAACTTTTCTTTCATTTCCAATAACAATTAAATCACCTGTAGGGGCTACAGATATTTTGCAAGAATGCAACCAGCTGTCAGTACCTAAAACGGTATTTTATTAAAATAACGATTATTTATTAATAACTATCTTACCTCTTTGGTCATCAGTTGGGAATAAACACTTTCTTATTTTATCTATTTCTTGTATACATGCTGTCACACGAATTTCGCAAGACATTTTAAAATTAGAAAATACAGCATACTATTCTTTGTTTATATTTTCACAGTTTGACAATGACAATCGACAGTACCATCATTACATGACAATAAATTGACATGTTGACATGATGAGTAATGACAGTTTGTGAGACTCCTCTGACTCCTATCACCACGACTACATCCACATAATGGCCTTTGACATGTTTCTTAAACAAGAATAGAAGAATGTTTATTGTTTTCACTTTGACGTTTATTCAATTGTCACTATTTAATATTTTGTAAATATAAACAATATGCAATATTGTATTTGAATAAAATGGCTAATCGAAAAAAGGTATACATTATAGCGGAGGTTTATTTTCACGATAAAGCTAATGCTATTTTTCAATTTTAGAGTGCTAGCTCAACCGAATCCAGTTCAGGTACATCAACATCAAATTCTTCCAGCTCAAGCTCCTCGTCTAGTGGTTCAGAATCTTCATCTTCAAGTGAATCCGATAGTTCAACCTCTCAAGACTCCAACAAACCTCAATCTGATACTGACACCAATAAAAAAACAGCAGCTCAGAAACATATTAGAAAAAGTACTGAAACAAAAACCTCTGCAAGCAAAGCTTCAGATGCAAAACCTGCAACTAAAAAAGTTCCAACCCCAAAAGTTCCAGCTCCAAAAACAAATAAACTATCAAAGTTATATTCAACAGATGAAGATGAGGATATCAAAAAACAGCCTTCAAAAAGGAAAAGTAATGTAAAACCAAAAAGTAGTGCCACAATTACTCCCAAAACTACTGCTTCACCGCCAAAACCTTTAGCAAAACTAGCAGGAAAAACATCTGCAGTAAAGCCTAAACCAGAGCAGAAGCAAGTTCCAATAAGAGGTAAAGTTCAATTAGTAGTAATCAGTGCAATATTAAATTCACTGCTGGCAATAATTATTTAATGTAAACTTCTCTCATTTTAAATATCTATTTAGGTAAGGAGCCACCTAAAATACGAGCTCAAAAAGTTGCTGCAAAGAACAATGTTGAGGTTAACAAGAAAAAAAGCATTTTTTCACCAGAAAATAGTTCCGAATCTGACTCAACAAAAGAAAAAACTCACAAAGATGTTCACCAATCAAAAGTAAAACCTGAACCTAGAGCTAAAGCTAGAACAGTAGAAAAAGTCAGAAATGAAAAAAGAGAAGAAAAACATAAATCTAAAGAGATTGTTGGTAAGGAAGTAAAAAAGTTTTGATTTAAATTCAATTTTATACAAAAAAAAATATATTTAGCCTATGTAAAGCAAATTTTCATTAGAAAATGCATTTTATAATGTTTCTTATTTTTCAAGTCTACTTATATAAAACTTTTATAATGTCTTAATTTTATACATGTGAATGTATTTGAGAATTTCATGTAATATCTTTAATTATTAATTATATCAATTATAGAATCATCGGCAAGTTCAGCATCCACAGCATCACATACTGGAAGCAGTAGCTCAGAAAGTGAAAGTAGTGCCGAATCCTCAGCAAATAATAGAAAAGTAACAAAGAAACCTGTAAAAAAGCCATCAGTAGTTCATAAAGAAAATGTTAATACAGACTCAGAAAATGACAGTCCTGGAAAAACTAAAGCTCCTAAGAAACTGACCAGATCAGCAAGTGTAAGAAAACCAAAACCTACTGGGAAGAATGTTTATTCTGATACTGACTCAGATACTGAGAGTACTAAAAGGTCCTCATCTAGATCTCCTGTTAAAAAAGCACCTGTGGTAGGAAAAGGAAAAACTAAAAAGAAAGGAGAAGGTAAACACAAAAATAGTGAATCTCCAGTTGAAGAAGAAGAAAGAACTTGTCCTCTTGAATGTTGTGACAGCATTGGGCATTTAAGTGGCAAATATGAAAAACATTTTACTTTGGAAGCTTGTCCAAGATATCACAATTTGACACCAGAAAAATGTAAAGAGGTAAGTAATTTTATTTTCTGTATATTTCTCTTGCATACAAACATAGACCATAATTTTTTCCATAGTTATGAACGTTTTACAAGGTCATTTTTCAGTATATAATAGAAGATGGAGGCTAGATATGTGCAATAAACTTCCATTTGACCAGATCTCCCTCCTCGTACTGTATATGCAGTTGATACTATTCTGAATAATTTTCTTTTTTGAATTGTAATTTATTATTACAGATTCTCGAGGAAAGGAAAAAGCGGGAAGAATCAAGAAAGAAAGCTTTGGAATTTCACAAAAAAACTCCAAGACCGCACGCTAGTTCGGAACAGAGACAGTTCTTACAGAAAGTAAGGGATATGAGAGCAAAATTCAAACTTGAACCTATAGATGATATAAAACCCTGCGTGGACAAAACTAAAGAACCAGATGTTACGAATTTTGTATCAGAGTATGACTTGAAGTTGTTTCAAGATGCTCAGGCTATCGCTAGTGATATGATAGAAGAGGATTTGAAAAATCTTCCAAGTTCTAAAGGTAAATGAATTGATAAAAAATTGAATAAATGGAATAATAAGGTAGTTGTCGTGGTAAAATATCGTCGAAAGTTTTGGTGCATATCCATGTTAACAATAGAGGTTTTTATATACAATCAGTTTGCAATAGATTTTACTTTTTACAGGTACTAAATATATAGAAATGGGAAAATTCGAAATGGAAGTATGGTATCAAAGCCCTTATCCCGAGGATTATGCTCGTCTTCCAAAACTGTACATTTGCGAATTTTGTTTACGATATATGAAATCGTATACAATCTTACAACGTCATATTGTTAAGTGTGTGTGGCGCCATCCTCCGGGCGAAGAAGTTTATCGTAAAGACAAAATTTCGGTGTGGGAAGTGGACGGTAAACGATACAAACAATATTGTCAAAATTTGTGCCTTCTTGCAAAATTTTTCTTGGATCATAAGACATTGTATTACGACGTTGAACCTTTTTTATTCTATGTGATGACAATGGTGGATAATGAGGGATGCCATACTGTTGGGTACTTCAGCAAGGTTAGTGATTTTTTTTAGTAAAATTAAGTCCCAAATCACAATATGAATTTACTGACCGTGCTAGCCGTGATACCGAGCAATGACAACCATAAATATTACTGTGAAAGGGAACTTCCAAAAAGTTGTAACTACGAGTGACTCAACTAGGAATTTTAAAGGAAAACAATGAACACGAGATGCTGCCGGAGATCAACTTGAATAGTACAGTACAACAATTTGTAGATAAGAATGACATACTGTAATACATATTATGATCTATGATACATTTTCAACAATCAAAAGTGAAAACTTTTCAGCTGCGAAGACCAGTTTTTGGTGAGAATTAAACTTATGGGTTGGTGGCATAACCGTCATCTGTCATGTCATGCTCTAATAAGTGAAGTTAAGATTAATATTGGGTTGACATTCACTGAGACCTAAAAGATCTATTGTGCCCCCTTATTTTTACTTAGTTCTTGAGGAAAGTCTGAGACTAGTAGCTCCTTTAGAGGAATTTTAGGTTATCTGCAGGCTTTAACTTAGGTAAATGTTCCTCTTCTATCCAGTAATCTCCTAGGTGTTGTGCTCTAGGCCTAGGATTCAGAATTGCTGTGCTATTCGCAAGTATGTGGATGGGGGTTTTTTCTTCCATGCCATAAATTCTACATTCTTCTTTCTCCACTATTCTAATCTTTTTCAAGTGTCCGTTCAGGCGACAATATCCTGTTAGCTCAGTGCAGTTTTACCTCAACTTATGCATTCATTTGATCTCAACAGGCTGTAGTCACCCGGAAGAATATTTGATTGTCGAAACCCTACTAGATCTTTCCACTGGTCAGATCTTCTCTTTTTTTTTGGCTCTACCTATTTCTTTCAATATTACATTGAATTTTATTCCGCAAAAGGGTAGTTCAGTCCTCCTCTTTGCTAGATCATCTGCTATTTCATTTCCTTCTATTCCAGTGTGTCCTGGAATCCACATTAAGGTGACTATAATTATAGATAGATAGATATTTATTTCGTACTAGTGACAAGATACATTTTTAGAAAAAGATGTATACATTGTATGGTACATGTCAAAAGTTCTCTGTAAAAATGTAATATAAGATATACTTAAAAATTAAAAATTTAAATGTTCTCACATGTTGTACAATGTTAATATTCACTAAGCTATATTTAAAATAGTAACAACCATATTAAGAGTAAAAAACAAATGTATAACACATAAACAAATATAAAAAGATATGAATGGAACATTGAATCAAAAATTCAAAAATGTATTGCTATTTATATCGTATATACTATATGGTTCCGCAGATATGAGACACTTCTTTATAGTCTTTTTAAACTTATGTATGGAAGTAATATCTCGTAGTTCTTTAGGTAGTAGTTAACAAACATCTATATAAGCAACCCTTTTCAAGTAATGATGTTTTATGGATAGGGTATCGGAAAATATGTTTCTGTCTCGTATGATACTCATGTGTAATTGTATAATCTGAAAAGTATTTCCTATTTCTATACACATAACAAAGACACTCATAAATGTATATACCAGGTACTGTTAATAAATTTAAAGATTTAAAATATCCCCTACAGCTTTCACGTAGTTTTAAGCCAGCGAAAATTCTAACTGCCCTTTTCTGTAATAAAAAGACAGTTTGACTGTGTGAACCACCCCAAAAAACAATTCCATATGTCAAAGATGAATATAAATTCCCATAATATGCTGTTATCAATGTATCTTTGCTAACTACTTTTTTCAATTCTTTTAAAGAATAACAATTTCTACTTAATCTACCACAGAGCAGCTGTACATGTTCCATCCAGTTCATGTGCTCATCTATTGTGACCCCTAGAAACTTAATTTCTGACGAAAATGTAGTTACATTATTGTTAATCTCAATATTATTAGGATACATCCATTATGACTGTGTTTAAATAGAATGCATTGTGTCTTTTTGTTATTCATGATTAAAGAGTTCCCTTCAAACCATTCAGCCATTTTTAAAATTACGGATGTTGTCTTAGTTTTCATTTCATTATAATTATCTCCAACAATGAGTACATTTGTATCATCAGCATAATTTGTTAGTATAGTTGTTTTATCATTTAAAAACAGTTCTAGATCATTTATGTAAAGTATGAACAGGATTGGACCAAGTACACTGCCCTGAGGCACACCCTGTGTAACTTCTCTGGCACTAGAAGTATATTCAGAAGAGTTTGTTTTAATGCAGACTTTTTGAGAACGATTTGTTAAATAAGATTGAAACCAATCATAGCATCTACCCCGAATTCCCATTTTTTCCATTTTGTTAAGCAATAATTGGTGATTCACACAGTCAAATGCCTTTGATAAGTCCAAAAAAACTCCAAGGGCGAGACTACCATTATCAAGGGCATCTAGAATTCTCTCAATAAAACTGAAAGCAGCAGTTATAGTAGATTTTGCTTCTCGGTATCCATGTTGATTCGAAGCTATGATCTGGTTCTTATTTAAAAAATTAACTAATCTTTTTCTCATAGCAATTTCAAAAACTTTGGAAAAAGTAGAGAGGAGACTAATTGGTCTATAATTTTCCACTAATAAGGTATCTCCATTTTTAAAGATGGGCTGTACAATTGCTACTTTCAGTCTAGATGGGAAAACTCCACTCGAGAATGATGAATTTACAAAATGTGTCAGTGGTTCTAAAATAAATGTCGCTATTTTTTTCAACAAAATATTACTGATACCATCCTCACCACTGGAGCATTTATTTTTCAAACCAAATTGTTCTCACCTAGTTCATTGAGTTTGCCTAGAGATTCCCACATCATTTTGGAACTGATTACACAAGAGGTCAGTGCTTTAATGGCTGCTGATAATCATTTTCTTATGGCGCAAATTTTCAGTTGAAATATACTTGGGGTTTTCCCAAGCTTTCAGAGTGTTTGGATCCTGGCCCAAAGAGTCCTATCCAGGCTCCTTCTATTCATTTGAGCCGTCTGAGTATCATTGAATGGCATTCTTTCCAAGTCTGGTAATGGTATTTGGATCCCATTCCTTCTTGTTGCTTCTATGAGGACCTATGCCTATTATTATTATGTATATCCTTCTGTTTTGCGAGAGTTCCTTGTCTATACCCTACCTTATTGGAAGGTATTATTTAAGATGATTTGATTTAATTTAGTGTTTTGCATAATTTCACATATCTAAGTGTTTATTTCTAATACTAGTCTTACATTACAGCCTTTTTGTAGCAACTTTATTGCAGGCAATATAAATTGCATGCAAAATTAAAATCCAGTCTTCTTACATTTGAGCCTTATTTGTTGCAGCTTTCCAAGATTTTATTGACATTTGACATTATTATTAGCACATTAAGTTTTTTTTTTTCGCCATTTCCAATGTAGATATTTCCAACACTACACAAATCTCCGAGAGATAATATTAGAAATTAGGTAGTTTTTACAACCAAAACAAAATATTAATATAAAAAATTTTAAAGTATGGTTATGATTCTTCTAAGATTTTCACTTTATATTATCACAAGATTTCTTTATCCTTCACCGATATATAATACCATTGAACTCTTACATAGTTGCTGAAATTACTGAGATTAATGTATTGATGTAAATTGAAAAAGTAAATTCAATATAATCTTAAAGATGAACAGATGGATACTCTTCATGCTCCATTGTTAGATTGTCTTTTAAATAGCATATACTATGTGTCTGATGTGTCTTGAATCACAAAATATCTTAATGTGACCTATCCTATTTTTAATAATCAAAATGAGGCTTCTTAGTTACTATTTATATAAATTTCTATAAGTTACTCCAGACGATGCAAATGTTATTTGTGACGCTGGTCGTGTAATTTTCTGTAAGAGTTTATCAAGTGGTTTATTAAAAATTTCCAACAACAACAAATGATATGAAGGCGATACTACAATAGTTATTTGTATGCCAAGGACTGAAAGTGCTACTTTGTTGGACGAGTCTGAAAATTGCAAGACGAGCGAAGCGAGGCCAACAAAGTAGTATTTCAGCCGCGGCGTACACAACATTTTTTAGACGATGCATAAGATCCAAAACTTTTTCAATTACACTGAGGAAAGAAAATAAATAATAGAGAATTATAAACATTTTATTTATTAAACAATATAATGTACTTAATGTAACTGTCACTTTCACTACATGGAACACTCAAACAAAACGCAACTTTCGGTATGTAAATGAATATACAACGAGCAACTTTCAGATGGCTTCGTCTAAAAAATTAATTTTAATTAATTTTTACTGCAGATTTGTAGGTGTCGCTAAGTTTCGATTAATTATTAATTTTAATCTAATTTCAAGTTGCTTTATAGTCCGGCTCTGGTTTCGATCACGATATATACGTCGTCACAGAGTGGTGATGAATGCAGAAAAAAACCGCATGATTTCGGCACACGCGTCGCCGTCGACCGGTCGTCGAACTTTTCGAAATATTTGCGAATTAGTAATGTCCGGCGATGGATGAAGGCGAGGGGATCAATTTGGGGGACGGCTGACGACGACGGTGTTAACAAAAGGGGCCTCGTATGGGCCACTGGTGGTATATGCATTTAATTTTTTTGCAAATGATACCTATAAGGTTCCTAGTTAAGATATGCTAGGGAAAATTCTCGAATTTCTGGAGAAAATTTTCATTTGAATATGTTACGGTAAATGTACACTCTTGGGAAATGTACACTTTTACCGTAAAATGTGTACATTTCCCAAAAAGTTAGGTATATGTTAACTGAATATAATGTACCTTTATATGTACATTTCCCGGCAAATGTGTACTCTTGCCTTCACGTTTTACTCTTACCTTCATATTTTAAGAGAAGTTGGAATACAAATAGATTAAAATTGTTGTTGCAGTAAAAAATATCTATAGTCTTGTTTGTTTTTCAAGTTTGATTTTGAACAAGAAATGCTGATCGCACTGCTTTAGTGATGAATGCATTGTAATGCACACCAGGTTATTCAAGAAGGGGAAGGGAATATAATCAGTGGATTAGCCGTTCCCCTTCTTGTATCGCTTGATATGCGTGTTACGTATTGGATATTTTTCAAAAATGGGAAGGGTGAATGTATTCAATACTTTGTAACGCGTATATCAAGTTAATCAAGAAGGGGAAGGGTAATTTCAATGATTATATTCCCTTCTCCTTCTTGAATAACTTAATGTTTATTACAAAGTATTGGATATCTTTAAAGGGGAAGGGAGAATGTCATGATTATATTTCCTTCCCCTTTTTCTCACATTTACCAAAAGGACATGGTCATTGTAAATTCAATCTACATTTCCCTTCTTTGAAATTGTAAATGTTAGTTGAATGCACATTACCCAAATGAGGAGGCAAATGTGCTCATTTACCGGAAAATATCTACTTTTACAAATATATTCATTAGATAAAAGTAATATAAAATGTGTGCCCTATATTGAAGAATTATAGGCTACTAGTGGTCAGTTTTATTGATTTCTTTGTTAATATTATTGTATGTTTGGTTGCCTATACTAAAATCGTTTATTAAAAGAAAGTCGTTCATTAATAGGGGTCATTAATGATTTTGTGTAGATTAATATACCTTGAAAACGCACAGCTAATGGAAAATAACCATTAATCACTATCTCGCAAAAATGATATTGATATCGGTGCGATTAGATTTGCTCAACCGGATGTTGATCGTTATATAATCAGTTTTATTTACATCTATATTACATATAAAGTGTGTTAAAAATTATATCACCTATAGGACAAAATAATTTATTGTCCCATTACAGTTTTTATTAGTATTATACGAGGTCCCAAAAATATAATATAAACTATCTGTACTTTTTTATATACAGGGTGTTTTCAAATGATACTTACTACGTTTGCATGTAGATACCTCTGGTAAAATTGGACAAAATGATATGTCTATTTACTTTTCGAAATACGGGGTGTTAAAGCTTTGAAACATTAAATGTCTCAATATGATAACTTTAAGATGGATCGATAAATTGATTTGACTTTTGGCAGGTTGTTTTAAATGCTTATGGGCATATTTTGATCGAAAAACACGTCTCAATTCTTTATCCAGTGGTGTACTTGTGGAAGAATATGTTACCTTTCCTCTCCCATTTTTTATGCCACTGGCATTTGGAGCTATTTTTATTTTATTTCGTATTCCTCAATGGTTTTCACGTGAAAAACGCATGACATAAAAAAAATTGTAGTTTTGAAGATATTTGATGTTTTCATGAAGTCTGCAAGATAACTTTTTATTAATCAAATGAAAAAATATTTTTCTTGTATTTTGTTTCAATAACTACCAAACTACTAATGGTTAAATTATGTAACAGGAACTGATTTATGAAACAGCAATGCATTTAAAACATTCGGAGAAGATTGTTGAAAATATTTGTCCAAACTTGTGATTTTATTAACAAAAAAAAATAGAAAGAATCCATCCATCCAAGGTATGCGATTTTCGATGAGAAAACGTTGCAAATTATGTATAAATGTAAATGGAAATTTTTTTGAATATCTCTTGTAATTTGTTGGCTGCTTAATTCTTTTATTAATAAAACCACAAGTTTGGACAAATATTTTCAACAATCTTGTCTGAATGTTTTAGATGCATTGCTGTTTCATAAATTAGTTCCTGTTACATATTCCAACCATAAGTACTTGGTAGATATTGAAAAGAATACAAGAAATTTTTTTTTAAATTAATTATTATTAAAAATTGATCTTTTAGACTTCATGAAATCATTAAATATCTTGAAAACTACAAATTTTTTGATATGTGAAGGTTATTCGTTTTTCACGTGAAAACCATTGAGGAATACAAAATTGAATAAAAATTGCTTCAAAAGTCAATGGCGTAAAAAATGGGAGGGAAAAGGTAACATATTCTTCCAAATCTACACCACTGGATTAAAAATTGAAAAATATATCTCCATCAAAATATGCCCTTTTACATCTAAAAACAACCTGGCAAATGTCAAATCAATTTATCCATCCATTTTGAAATAATGGAATTAAAACATTTAATTTTTCAAAACTTTAACACCCTGTATTTCTAAAACTAAGTGTGCTGGATCCCTTAATCCTTAATCCATTTTGTCCAATTTTACGAGAGGTATCTACTTGCAAACGTTGTAAGTGTCATTTGAAAACACCCTGTATATATATTGTCATGATGTGCAGAAAAAAACATGAAAATCGAATTAAATTTTATCAGTCAACATTTCTGGTATACTCTAATTTGTTCTGTTAAATGTTTGAGGGTGCAAAAACATTTTATTTCAATATTGTTATTGTTTGTTCCAAATATTTTATACAATTTTCTCATACTACATAAAGCATTGAAGTTTTTAAATAGCATTTACTAATAGTTTAAATATTTTTTGAAAATTTATATTTTTTTATATACCTACCTATAGTAATAATTTTTTATTCGAGGTGATCCATCACATTTTCTTGTATAAACTTACAAATTGTGATATTTTTCACCTACCTAAAGTTACTATTAAATTATTGTAAAATATTTCGTCAATTTTGAGTACAACTCTGGGTACATCTGGGTGTTGAAGGATTATTGCATTCCAATACTCTATGTACTTTTTGAAACAAATTTTAATAAAGAAATTGATACTTTGCGTAATTACAGTTTAAACAATGCATTCAATCCAGGATACCTACAATCATAATCATTAATATTTGAATTACAGAATACAAAAAATTACTGACTTTATTATAATTAAAATCAGCTGTGCTTTCAACAACTTGATTAATTCATTTGGCACGTTTTAACGGATTTACTCACTCTTAATTAGTTATATAAATAATGTATCAATTTTTTTAATTTTTCGCAAACTATTTCTCATACAAATAAGATTGATCACCTGGACCGGTTTCAGAAAACTAATTGCATCATTAGAAATTTGTATGAAAAATTTCATTTTGATGATGGTGTGCGTGAACTGTAAAAATAAATTACAGCTTCAAATACTAAACATAGTAATTAATTTATGAAATGACAACTACATTAAATTATTAATTATTATCTATTTGCTCATTAATGCATTCAATGAAAGTTTAATTTATATACAGGGTGCTTCCAAATGAAACTCAACCTCTCGTATAATTGGACAAAATGATATAAGTATTGAGAGGTCCAGCCTATTTACTTTTCGGAATACAGGGTGTTGAAAGCTTTGAAAAATTAAATGTTTTAATTCGATAACTTTAAAATGGATGGATAAATTGCTTTGACATTTGGCAGGTTGTTTTTAAATGTAAAAGGGCATATTTTGATGGAAAAACATTTTTCAATTCTTGATCCAGTGGTTTACAGGGTTATTCATTATAAATTACCTAAATTACCCACACCCTATTATCGTTATTATTACTTTTAGAAAAAAAATCTCATATAAATGTTGTTTGGTTACAGCTGAAAGTTCTCAATATTTTATCAAAAGTTCAGTAGCGTGCAAATTTAGGGGGATACAAAAAATAATAGCTCCTTTTTAAATGGGACACCCTGTATATTTTAACATTTTTGGAATGGTCTTTTTTTTCTGATTTCAAAAATATATAATATGTACCTTGTACCGTTTTTGAGTTATGAAATGTTGTAAATCTTAGTTTTGGTAATTACTGTAAATATGAAAAAAATAATTTATTAAAGTAAGCTATGAAAATGACAACTAATATGTTTGATAATTGACATTTTTCATATAAAGTAATTAATATGGTTCTCAGTAAGAAAGAAAAAGTCAAAATATATAACTCTAAGAGCTCATCCATATCTCAAATGTGGTTGTATGAAATTAAACCAATTGGACTTTGAGTTTTATTGAACCATTGGTTCAAAATATATACCTATACAAAACAGAAAACAAAGATTTGTTTAAGAGCATTTATAAATAATAACTTATAAAAGATATTCAAGATGTCCACCATTATTGTTAATTCACTATTGATAACACCTTATATTATTTATAATAAAATTGAAGATGACTACATTATTTTCATTTAGTTTGTTAATTTCAAGTTGAATCCTTGCTTTAATCACTTGTATATTTTTATTATTAATCAAATCTTCCACCTCTCTGTAAACCATTTTAATTACTTCATCTGAAAAATGTTTATTATCAAACATATTAGTTGTCATTTTCATAGCTTATTTTGATATATATTATTATCTTTTAATATTTACAGTAATTACTAAAACTCAGATTTTCAACATTTCATAACTCAAAAACAGTACAAGGTAGGGGTAACATATTATATATTTTCGAAATCAGGAAAAAAAGTCCATTCCAAAAATGTGAAAATATACAGGGTGTCCCATTTAAAATAGAACTATTATTTTTTGTATCCCCTTAAATTTTCACGCTACTGAACTTTTGATAGAATATTAAGGAAATTCAGCTGCAACCAAACAACTTTTATATGAGACTTTTTTTTCTAAAAGTAATAACAACGATGATAGGGGGTGGGTAATTTATAATGAATAACCCTGTATATTTCTAAAAGTAATAACAACGATGATAGGGGGTGGGTAATTTATAATGAATAACCCTGTATATTTCCTTCCCCATTTTTTACGCTACTGGCATTTGAAACTATTTTTATTTTATTTTGTATTCCTCAATGGTTTTCACGTGAAAAACGGATAACGATTACATAACTCAGAATAAAACCGAAAATAATTTTAATGGTTAAATAGAAGTTGAACTGTGTTATGTTTTTCGAGGTCATTAAATTTATATTCGTTATAATATCTCGTTACTACTCTTCTTTGATTATTTAAAATATACAGGGTGCTTGATTAAGATTCATCCATACAAAAACTTTAGAAACCTTATCACATAATTTATGCAAACCTAACCTAACATATCTTCTGTACGTTCCTTGTGGCATAACTTATTCTTTTTTCTCTTATTTTTTGGGAATCAAACCACAATAATGTTTATATATATATATATATTTTTGAAAAATTTAGTAAGGAAAGTAAAATAATTTTTGATATACAGAAAATATATATAAATTAAAGACAAAATGATATAAGTATTGAGAGGTCCAGCCTATTTACTTTTCGGAATACAGGGTGTTAAAGTTTTGAAAAATTAAATGCTTTAATTCGATAACTTTAAAATGGATGGATAAATTGATTTCACATTTGGCAGGTTGTTTTTAAATGTAAAAGGGCATATTTTGATGGAAAAAACATTTTCCAATTTTTGATCCAGTGGTGTACAGGGTTATTCATTATAAATTACCCACCCCCTATTATCGTTCAATTCAAAAATTCTAAGCGAATGGTTTGGCCAACTTATAGCTCTGATCTCAATCCGATTGAGAATCTCTGGGAGCAGCTGCAGACAGTCTCCAGGATGATAAAAAAAAATCATCAAATTTAAATGAGTTGTTCAAGATATAACCATTTATGGAAATGTCAAATTTTTACGGTCAGTATAGATTTGTTTGTGCGGTTAATATCATGCGAGTGTCGAGCGGGTATTTTTCCGCTAAAAACGTCGAGACGAACTGCCCAATCGATTCTTGTGAAAAAATTAACTCCATTTCATTTTCTTGGTATGAAATGGACACAGAAACAATAAAAACGTCGAGTCAGCTAAGTGTGTCTTACCACGAATCACCATGCTAATGTTGCTATGATAAAAAATACGAGGTCAATTCAAATACACGGAAGACTGGAAAATTTGTGTAAAATGATTTTACTGCATTTTTTTCAATGTACTGTATTTTTACCGTGTGAAACATATACTCTCGTATATGGATAATACTGAAATTGATTCATCTACTTTATTTACAGTTTCCGGAGAATAAAATGTTATTTTAGTGAAGCGCGTTATCAATAGTAGTCAAAGGTTGAAATTGATTCATCTACTTTATTTACAGTTTCCGGAGAATAAAATGTTATTTTAGCGAAGCGCGTTATCAATAGTAGTCAAAGGTTATAGTTTAATGCAATTATAACTCCTAACAGAGTCTTTGAAAATCAATGAACAAAGACCATTTACTAAGAAGCAACAACTACTTCCTTGGCTATACACTGTGTTCAGTCACGTAGCTATAGCTTTTACATGAGGAGGGTTTTGTTTTTTTTCATCTGATAGGTTTAGAAGCGCCGCCCAAGGCAAAAAAATCGAGTGCCACGACCTAAAGCAATTTTTCAAGTTCAAGAAATAATTTTAAGTTTTTTTTAATTATTTGTTTGACTTGGCTACATCTAAAAGTATTTTTAAACATCGTTTTTCGTTTAGCCCCTTTCTGCTGAAATGGTTATAACCATGTATATATATTTTTTAAAGGAGCCGTCCCTTCGCCGGCACCACCTCAGCCTCTTGGGCTTATTGTGGATTCTCCTAACATTCTGACTACAGCCTATTCAGCCAATCCGTTCCCTCTATTAGCTCATACAGGTTCTTTACTGGTTGGTTTTAGAGGTCTGCTGGAGTCATTCGGGGGTCTTCCATTTAGTTTTTGCCTCCTGTGGTCCAGCGTCTCACAGTTGCATAATATGTGCATAGCTGTTTCAGTGTCCTTTTTGCATCTCCTGCATGTGAGGTCTCCGTTTTACAGCCCTATTTTGTACAGGTGCTCCTTTATGGGAAAGTGTCCCGTAAGAAGCCCCGTTATGGTGCTCATTGAGAGCAGTTCTATTGATACTTTTTCTGATGGTTATTTCATAAATTTCTTCCCATGTGTTCGCCTGGGCGTATTCTTCCAGAGTTTCATGGATTGTTCTTTTACCCACCCTTTTAACCATGACCTAGTGGAGCATCTGGGGATGCCCACAGATGGTTCGGATCCGTTCATCAGTGTTGACGATCCTGCTCTTGCAAGTTCGTCAGCTTTTCCATTGCAAGCGATTCCTTTGTGACTTGGGACCCATCCAGTGTTACACTGTTCCGAGTCGCCAGTCTTCTAAGTTCTTCGCCGCATTCCCACACCAGCCGAGATGTTACCTGTATATTAATTTGGGAGCACCTATTTTAAAAAGTGATAAATGATTGAAAATTGAAGCTTTTATTAAAACAGAAAATCAATCTCACAAAAGTAAATTTAATCTCTTCAGCTAAATTATTATTATTATATTAGAGATTCCTGTACAAAACTGTCAAACGCGAGCTATCTTTTTTACCAAATAGCGTTAATAAAAAATAATAACAGATTTGGAAAGGTCGTTGAAAAATAAGTTCGAATGCACTTTTAATTTTCTTAAATTCGTTCTGGTTTAATAAAAAAATGAATCGTTATGTTAAAAAAAGTCGAACTCCTTTTTCATCCCACTTTTGGATGATCTTAATCGATTAGGTGATGGCTAGCATGGTAGTGCACGGTATTATTTAAAAGTTAAATCTGAAGTATGGCGGTTCGCTTCGGGGCTGAGATGACTTTTTTTTTTTGTTTCTAATTTTTTTGTTCACAATTTTTGTCTAAAAAACATTTTTGAAGTAAAGCAAAGTTATTTGTTATTTCTTATGACTGCGTTCTCATTTTTCTCATAGATGTTTTGTATTATTCTTATAATTTTTGTATTCAATCCCCTTTCTGCTAATATTTTCCGCATTTTTTCTTCAGGTACTCTATCAAAGGCTTTTTCAAGAACCAGGAAAGCCACGAATAATTTCTTTTTCTACGACCGTGCGTTTTAACCTACTTTCCCGCACGCATTTTAGTTTTGAAAGTGTCACTTTCCCGCACTAGTGCGGGAAAGTAAAATTGTGCAAATTTTTACCTTATTAGATAGTTTTTTACTTCGGAAATTATAAGTATTGTTACAACAGGTAAATAAATATTTACAAAATAGTCATAAAATAAAATCTACATCTTTTCTAGCTTTTTGTTGCATTTTTAATTTTTTGAAAATATAAAATAATGAAGATATTTTGATATAACCCTGTACATTCTTTAAAGTAGTGTCACAAAACAACTATCAAACCACCCGGGTTTGATATAAAAAAAATATATCAAATAAAATTATTTCATCTACAAATGACTTAAAACCGTTGCCGTCACCTTCATCATCATCTTTATGTGACCTGCAACCGATGCCATCCTCTTCGACGTCATCTACTTACCAGTTAACACCAAATAGCTCCACTGGACCGGCAACTTTAAGTAATTAACAAAATGCAACAAATTGTGTTTTTAATATTAATTTTTATAATAATTAATAGTTTTTGGTTGAAGTTTTGTATATATGTATGCTGAAATAAAATAACTTTTGAACTTTTTTGTATATACGGTCGTAGAAAAACTAATGTTCCCAACTCATGCATAAAGTGTCTTTCCCGCCCTTGACCGCTTGCCCGAACTCCGCTCCGCGTCGTTCGGGTCAACTGCAGTCGCGTGCGGGAAAGTATCACTTTCCGCATATGTTAGGAAAATAACTATTTTTTCTACTACCGTGCGCTTTAACCCACTTTCCCGCACGCATTTTAGCTTTGAAAGTGTCACTTTCCCGCACTAGTGCGGGAAAGTAAAATTATGCAAATTTTGACCTTATTAAATAGTTTTTTACTTCGGAAGTTATAACTATTCTTACACCAGGTGAATAAATAGTCCATCAAATAAAATCAACATGTTTTCCAGCTTTTTGTTGCATTTTAAATTTTCTGAAAATATAAAATAAAATAAATATTTTGATATAACCTTGTAAATTCTTTAAAGTGGTGTCACAAAACAACTATCAAACCACCCGGGTTTGATATAAGAAAAATATATCAAATGAAATTCTTCCATCTACAAATGACTTAAAATTGTTGCCGTCACCCTCATCGTCATCTTTATGTGACCTGCAAACGATGCCATCCATCCTCATCAACGTCATTCACTCACCAGTTAACACCAAATAACTCCACTGGACCGGCAATTGTAAGTAATTCACAGAATGCAACAAATTGTGTTTCTAATATTAATATTTATAATAATAATTGAAAATAATAATAATAGTTTTTGGTCTGTTTTTTATATGTGTGTTAAAATAAAATAAATTTTGGAAAATGGGTTGATATACTTTTTTGTATATACGGTCGTAGAAAAAATAATGTTCCTAACTCATGCGTAAAGTGTCTTTCCCGCCCTTGACCGCTTGCCCGAACTCCGCTTCGCGTCGTTCGGGACAACTGCAGTCACGTGCGGGAAAGTATCACTTTCCGCACTAGTTAGGAAAATAACTATTTTCTTGTACCGCTTTTTTTGTCAACTGTCATCTGATAGTAAATATGTGGTCTTGGGTACTTCTACCCATTCTAAATTCACTCTGTGACTCCTCCAGTGTATTATCTATCGTTGACCTGATTATTTTCTCCAGTACCTTCTCCAACATTTTCATCGCGGTGCTAAGGGAATGCTGATAATGCGATAATCGTTCAACTTTGAAGTTCAATTCAATGTCCTTCGTGGCATATAGCCAAGGAAGTAGTTGTTGCTTCTTAGTGAACGGTATTTGTTATTTGAGTTTCAAAGACTTTCTGTTAGGCGTTATAATAGTATTAAGCTATTACCTCTGATATCATCTGATACCTATCAATTTGAATTAATTAACTAATAATGTTGTTGGTGAATTTTTTTTTAAATCGAACTCTCATGTTTAAATTGAAACTGATTATACTTTATTGAACACAAAATATGTTAGGTTGTTGATCTTACTCAGGTCGTGGTTCTAATTTTTTGTTCAATAAAATTGTCAAAATTTTCAAATTTAGGAAATTATTTATTTTACAATGCAAAATTACATTACATCCAAATTTAGTATTTAAATAACAGTTATTTTATTTATGAAGAATTATGATCATGTTGATGAATTTTGTATTTGTTCCAATTATATTATTATTTTTGGAACTTTAGTTCTTTACATCAGTTTATGTTTGAGCGACCAGGGGTCGCGTCGCAAAAGATCTGACCGTTACGTTACGTTATTTTACGTTGCTTTGTTATGTGCCTTGCTTGCGTGCGTGTGCTCTCTCCTGAGTCTGTCTCTCTCTCGTTTACGAAGCAGCGATTCATATGCTTCGGCCGGGAATCGAACCCGGGCTGCCCGCGTGGAAGGCGAGCATTCTACCACTGAACCACCGATGCTATATTAAAATTCCATGCAAAGCTGGTATTCGCAGTGCTGGTGATCTACTTTAATTTGTTCGGATAAATTTTTACTATTATTTCCATAATTTTTTTTGCGTGATTGATCTTTTTTGTTTATTTACAGTATCGGTTGTCAGGACGGTAGGTTGTGTTTACTGGTTTCTAAATTTAACACGTCGGTAAGTGATTTACTTACTGTTCAGACGTCGAAAAGTAATAAATAGCATAAAAACAATTTCACCAAAATGCAAAATATATTTTAAACTGATCGAGAAGTATAAATGTCACTTTTGACATTTCGTTCATTTCGAAGATATTTAAATTATTTTATTCGGAATTTATTTCAATACGATCGCGCAAAAAATGGTATAAGCATCTCGAACGTTAAGGGTAATTACAACGTTTGCATGTAGATTCCTGTCGTAAAATTGGACAAAATGATATGAGGATTAAGGAGTCTAGCACATTTACTTTTCGAAATACAGGATGTTGAAATTTTGAAAACTTGAATGTTTTAATTCGATAATTTTAAAATGGATGGATAAATTGATTTGACATTTGGCAGGTTGTTTTTAAATGTAAAAGGGCATATTTTGATAGAAATAGTAGTTTGTGCAACTAGTGTGGATATGATGGCGATATCGCACGAGGACGAAGTTTGAGCACGACGCGGTAGGCGGAGTGCTCAATCGTTCAAGTGCGATATGGACAATCCACACCAGTCGAACAGCATATTTTTTCTACGACCCACTTAAGAAAAAATCTAGAAAATAAAAATTTCTATAAACAGTAATATAACTCCAAATTGAAAATTTAACAATTCAATTTTATATTTCCACTAATTTTTTTGTGGTAAACGTACAGTACTTGAATTTTTAATTTGTATAATGCTACGGTTTCCCTTTTTAAATATACGATGCTGTTATAAGTAGATGTTTCCAGTCGGACTCCCTCATGAAGGGTACCGTACCATTATCTATAATTATGAATATTCTGCTAAATGTTTCAAACGTCTACCTGTTGTCGTTATTAATATCAAGCAGAAAAATTATTTAAAAATAAAATTAACAAAAAAAAACTTCTTCACGGAGAATCGAACCCGGGCCTACCGCGTGAGAGTCTGGTTTGCTTACTACTCGACCACCGAGGAATATGCAAATTGTTTATCTATAACGTCAGATGTATTACATAATTTTTGCTTAAAAGCCGTGTGTGTCCCGCGACACGTTCTACCTTTTTATTCTTATTCTGATTGTTAATTAACCTTTTCCCTACGATAAACTGCCTTTAATGTTCATATTTTAAATTAATGTCCAATTTGAATTATTTGAAATTTACTTCCCTATTTCTTTCTTCCATGCATAATTTTAATTCTCCATATCATACGAAACTTCTTGTCTATGTGACTGAAGTCCGTTCGTTTATTACCGGGCGTGACGCCTAATTTTACCTTCCCCTTGCCCCTTGAGCACATACCGAAAAGTATGAGCTTCAAGCCACGGACATGAAATATTTGACGTTTCACCGGTTTGACGTTTATTTAAAGGTTAAGATTGTGCCGATTACGATTTAAACCTTACCAAAAATATCTAAATACCCAAATTATATTATCAAAAACATTATAAATGAAAACTGTTTTCTAACAACACAGGAAATTCATTGGCATTGGCACACGACAAGTGGTTTTGAGGATCCTAAAAAATCGAGTTCGTTCTGCTTAAAAGTCGTGACGACTGAAGCGTCACGCACAAGTGCTTGAAGCCCAAATAAACGAAAGCAACATATTTTGACATATTTAGAATGACACTTATTGTATATTTGATGTAAAATTATTTGATACAAAATAAACATTATTATTATTATCATATGTCATATCAGGTGAAAGAGAATTAGAAAAGGAAACGAAAAACGTCAAAATATACAGGGTGTCCAATTTAAAACACCATAAGTTTGCATTATAGTTCCTTAGTGAGCCCCATTACAAAAAAATTTTGTGCGCCACTGAACTCTTTAATATTATATCTATCTAAAAGTCTTTATAACTTTTTCTTAATTAAGAAGTTATTGTACCTTGTAGTTTTCGACAGTTTTCAATAATCGCCCTGTACCTTCTAACTGCAGGGAGTTACTAAATATTTAATTAGGCTATCGTTACTTTAACAAAAAAGAAGTCATAACATCTTAACTGCTTTTCTTCTATCTCTTCTAGTTTACGAGATACCCTGCAAAACACACCAATTTGGGACACCCTGTACATTAATATAGCTCAATAATATAGCTCGGTCGAAGGAAAAATATATTATTTTGACTGGACTAACGATGGTTTTGTGACTTGCAAAAGTATGTCGGTGGGTTTGAATGTTGTCCACGATTGTTCCAAGAAAAACAGAGGTTAGCGGCCAATGGCGTCAGCAGCAGGCAGCGGTCGACCGTATCGATTTTTTTTAATGGACAACGGTTCGATCGTTTTTAATTAAGAACTAAACGATGGATGGCGATGGTAAAATCGAAATGAGGTGGATATTATGTTTTCTAGAACAATCAACAGCTTCTACGTATTCACAGGTCGAAATTCGAGAGTTACCGCGTCACAATGAACGATTTCCGATACCAATATATTATTTTCGTCGTTTTTAACATAACAAAAAACTTAAATAATTATGCAAAGAAGTTTCGAAAAAAACGTTAAAGTTGGGTTTTTATGTTTATTTTATGTATAAAGTAATAATTAACCGCAACCAATATGATTTACAGTCCTTTGTCTGTGTGTCTGAGTGCGATAAACTTATAGTCGAGCGGATAAAGCACAAAAAAGGCTCAAAGTTCGGAATTTTTTCCCTAAAGACAGATCGGAATGCGGTTTTTTGCATTCGCTTCAGAAAATTATTTGTAAAAAATGTACCTACTTTGTTCCCATTACAAATCGGGAATTGCATCGCTGCAGTCAAAAATGCATGCCAAAAATGCATCTTTTGGGAGGCCTCTGTAAATAAGAGTCAGAACTGGCTCAAATCGGGACGATTAATCAGAATTTTACGCGGGAAACGACTTCCTGAACACCTGGTGCGCTGTATCCTGGCCTCGAACGGCCCAAAAACCCCTTATAACGATTTTCGGTCCACCTTTTTCGATTTTATTTGGAAAACCCTCGGAGACGATGTTCAAGCGCAGGTTCCGGTGCACCAGGTGGTGGAAGGGTCGTTTTATACGTGAAATTGTGATTTCGCGTCTCAAAAAACCCGCCTCCAATAATTTCCGGGCTGTTCTTGTCGATATTGTCAAGAAAGTTCTCGATGATGACGTCCAGGTCGAGGTTCGGGTGCACCAGGTGTCCGGGGGGGTTCGCCGATGCCATATTTGAATTCAGCCACCCGAAAAAACCCCGGGCGCGGTGTTTTTTTCGTTCCCCTCGTGATTTCTTGGAGAGTCCCACGGAGACGAGGTTCATCGGCGTTCCTGAGCCCCAGGTGTCCGGGGGGTCAATTTCAACATCATAATCGTGATCAGCGACCTCGAAAACTCCCGGGTACCCGATTTGAGCCAGATCTGACTCTTATTTACAGAGGCCTCCCAAAAGATGCATTTTTGGCATGCATTTTTGACTGCAGCGATGCAATTCCCGATTTGTAATGGGAACAAAGTAGGCACATTTTTTACAAATAATTTTCCGAAGCGAATGCAAAAAACCGCATTCCGATCCGTCTTTAGGGAAAAAATTCCGAACTTTTTTGCTTTATCCGCTCGACTATTAAAAACTACTGTAGGATTTTATCGTCCAGCATTGATTTGCATAAAAGTTTGGAATTAGGCTCATTTCATCTTCTGTAAAGCAAAAAAGTAAGAATCAAAATCAAGGGGCAATTTATGTATTATACAGAGTTCGGAAAAAGTCCGGGACCGGACAAATATCGAAGAAAATATGAATTTTTTGGAAAATCTTTTCACACCACAAATTTAACTCCATTTTAAACTATAATTTGAAAATATTTTGAAATATACAGGGTGTTCCATTGAATGATCTAATAATGAAACTGAAAATTCTGAACACCCTGTAAAGAGATATTTAGTACTTAATCGTGGAATACATTCAACGAATGTCCAACTATTTAGATGTAAGAGAATATTTCCTAGAACTAGTTATATCAATGAGTTGATAATTTTTTTCGAAATGTTCACAATTTCAAAAAAGTCAGCAAAACTCGGAACCCTTTGTATTTAGGTATAGGGAACCATTATGAAGGAGTATCATATTTTTTAGGGGCAATCAGAAAATGCAATAAAATATAGGATGTTCCATAAGAAAAAATATAACTTTGATATGCAACACTTTCTTGGAACACCTTGTATATTCCAAAATATTTTCAAATTATAGTTTAAAATGGAGTTAAATTTGTGGTATAAAAAGATTTTCCAAAAAATTTATATTTTCTTCGATATTTATCTGGTCCCGGACTTTTGCTGAACTCTGTAGGTATATATTACGAAAGCTGTAATCCCAAATTAAAGCTAAAAATTGTAGGCCTGATTCTTTCCTTTTTATAACGTATAATGCTCTGTCCGTAATAAGTTCATACAGGGTGTTTTCGAATGAAACAACGTTTGCATGTAGATACTAGTAAAATTGGACAAAATAATATAAGGAATGATGGTTACCTACTTTTATTGATTAAAGCCTCAATTATTCAATAAAAAATATGAATGGAAAGTTTTACTGTATGCAGAATTTCACAAGGAATTCAAAAATGTAAGATATACAGGGTGTTCTATTTAAAGTAACAAATTTGATATGCATTTCCGGTTTAACCGGAAATGGTACATTAAATTTGATAGCATTTTTTGAATTCCTTGGATCTTCTTAGAAGGGTATGAGCAATTTCATTTAAAAATATTGAGCCGTTGAGGAGATACTTCGTGGGTTCCATACTTAATACTAACTCTGTATATGACTTAGCTTTTATCTAAATAAAGTTTTTTCGTATCTCTCGTGACAAGTGAGTAATTGGACTTCCTCGCACTAATGCTACACCCTGTATATTAATTCTATCATTACATCGTCAGATATTTTGAGGCCGAGCAACTTCAATTAAACTAATTTAGAAACTATCAAATAAACTTGTTGTTTTCTTGAGGATTAAATTATCCTTATAAGAACAACCCTCAAAGAAGTATTCCATAGTAATTTCCAAGTTGACTTATTGTACAAGGCGGGTTAAATGCTTAAAAATAAATCAGTTCATCGCTGCCTTCCAAGAGCTGTCTAGACAGTCACAAAAGGCACGAGAGATGAGGGCTGCAGCAGGCGAAATAGGATGCGGGATACACGGAGGGTGGTGGATCGTTCCCGAAGGATGGGATACGAACGTCTGGAAGACGAGACACATATAGGGATGAGGTACATCGCGACTTGTTCTAGACACGGAGAAAGGGACAAGGCTCTTTTGATTGTGCATCCCTTTTAACCAGAACCGGCGTAAGTAATATGTCGTAGGTAAACAAAATTATTTACAGGCTTGTAGATCCAACGCTAGTGGTAGAATTTTGCCAAATCTACGAAAATAAAAAGCATAACAAAAACAGTTCGAAAAAGTCATCGTTGATATTCAAATACTAAACTGGTACCCATACCTACATGACTAATTTTCCGAAAACTTGGGTGATGATATTTCGCTGACTCGGCATCTGGCCATAAGAATTTAGTAATAAAAGTTTGTTAATCCCTCATTGTACAGGGCTTCTCATTATATTTTGACCCCCCTTATTTTTATTAATTACGGGAATACAAAAAAAAATTCCAATAAAAGTTGTATTATTTTACCTGTACAGACCAAAAATGTAACAACAGACTTAATTTTGTATACAGGGAGTGTCCAATAAAATGCATTTTCAATATTTCAAATGGGACACCCTGAATTTTTTTATAGTTTTGAGTATCTCTGCATTTCTTGATTACAAATATATAACATTGTGTAGCATTAGTTTTGTTCTGTAATGGCGTATGGTCCTACTATAATATAACTAATATAAGAAATAAATTCATATATACAGGGTGTCCCAGGAGCTCGTACCAAAAACTTGGGAGGTGATAGAATGACTAAAAATAATGATGGTATTACAAATAAAATTTTTTCTTTATGCCCTTCGTTAACGAACTATAGGGCTCTAAAATTGGGAATGAAAAATGGATTTTTATTTACAATTATAAAATGGCTGATTGGAAATTGGTAATATTTTAACCGTTAATAAACACCATAATTGCACAGTTTTTGGCGTGATATACAAGTCTACAACATACTTGTGAACTCAAGTACCGACTAAGTTAAATGGTGGATGCGCTATTTTTTTGTAAGTAAAACCTTTTTCAGTTATAAATGCAATAATTGGCTTTTGTGAACATTTTTAGAGATATCAAGTCCTCTTGTGACATCTCGATAACATTAACGGTTTAAGAAAGAGATACGGGCAATTTTATGTCGCACTGCACACCTATTGGCGTATTCACATTTATTTTGAATGTACGATTACAGGAAGCATCCTGTATTATTAGCAAATTATTAAGAAATTGGTGTAATTTTTTTAAACCGTTTTGACTTTTTTGATGTCGTTAATTACTTGGTTACTCGTTTTTTCTAATCTGCTAATGTAATGTAGTTATACATTTTTTAGGGTTTTGTTGATATTTTTACTTTTATTAAAGTAATGTTCGTTTTCAATAAAGTTCTTTATAGTTAAACAAAGTAAAAGTTTATATTTATAAATGTAGACTGCACCAATTTCTTAATAATTTGCTAATAATACAGGATGCTTCCTGTAATCGTACATTCAAAATAAATGTGAATGCGCCAATGTTTGCAGTGCGACATAAAATTGCCCGTATCTCTTAAACCGTTAATGTTATCGAGATGTCACAAGAGGACTTGATATCTCTAAAAATGTTCACAAAAGCCAATTATCGCATTTATAACTGAAAAAAGTTTTACTTACAAAAAATTGCGCATCCACCCTTTAACTTATTCGGTACCTCTGAGTTCACAAGTATGTTGTAGACTTGTACCTATATCACGCCAAAAAGTGTGCAATTATGGTGCTTATTAACGGCTTAAATATTACCAATATCCAATCAGCCATTTGATAATTGTAAATAAAAAACCATTTTTCATTCATTCATAAGTTTAGAGCCCTATATAGTCTATATAGAAAGGACAAGGAGTAATAAATCATTCATTTAAGTAGATTTCATAGACGTACCAAAATATATTTTAAGAGGGTATACCGTAAGGTACATTTTGTATTGAACGAATGAGTTGCAGATATGCTAAAGAATATACGATTTAGGTCAGAGGTAACGGGATGTACTAATTTTAATAAAAAAAAGTGATAGAGGTACATAAATTTTAGTAAGTTTGATAAAGAAAGGCAACACAGTTTATTCAATATAAAAAACAAACCAATCTGTAACAATAATTATTTTATATATTCGACATGCCAGAGAACAAAATTTGAAAATCTTCTACTTAGACGAAACATGGATAAATGCTGGATATACAGTTTCCAAATCTTGGCAAGATGAAAACATTAAAAGCGGAAGGCAGGCATTCGTGGAAGGTTTGTCGTTAGGTTTGCAGCCACCATCTGGAAAAGGAAAAAGACTTATCATTGTCCATGTTGGAAGTTCTGAAGGTTTTGTTGATGGTGGATTATTAACTTTTATTTCAAAACGCACGGGGGACTATCACGAAGATATGAATGGGGATGTCTTCGAGGAATGGTTTGTTCAAATGTTGGATCTGATTCCAAAAGGGGCTGTTATTGTTATGGACAACGCAAGTTACCATTCACGGTTACGAGAAGCATTGCCCAAAAGTCGTTGGCTTAAAGCAGAGCTTTTGGAGTGGCTTATTTCGAAAAATATTAAGTTTCCAAAAGATCCACTAAGGAAGAACTTTACAGAATTGCAAAAATGAACAAGAATAAATACAAAACCTACATTGTAGAAGAAATGGCTTCCTCTCGTGGTATATCAGTTCTTCGACTTCCCCCTTATCATTGTGAACTTAATCCCATAGAATTAATATGGGCTCAGGTAAAGGGGGAAGTTGGAAAAAAAAAATACTACTTTTAAAATAAACGATGTTGTGAAATTGTTTGAGAGTGCTGTAAGTCATGTTAGTAAGGAAAATTGGACAAACTGTATCGAGCATGTTATCAAAGTAGAGGCAAATATGTGGAAAAATGACAATATTTGTGATGATTTAATCGACCCTATTATTATTAATGTCAACAACGATTCTTCCTCTTCCGAGTCGGATATAGAATAAAATGTAAGTAATAAATGTATTCCAATAATTATTTCTTTTCATTTTTTATTATATTATAATTTAAAACGTATTTTTTTCCCAAAATACACACCACTGCATTGCGTTATTGCTTATCTGCTAATCCTTTAACAATGAAGAAACCCTAAACTTTGCTACAACTGAAACAAATACGGGGTCGATCTACCTGGTTTTTAGATTTACGGAAGAAATGTAATTTAAAGTAAGAGATTTATCAAAAATTTCATGGTGCTCCCTGTAAAGGTTTTGCATACTTAATTAGGGTTTATTACTCCTCGTACTTTTTGTACATACTTATAGTTCGTTAACGAAGGGCGTAAAGAAAAAATTTTATATGAAATACCATCATTATTTTTAGCCTTTCTATCACCTCCGAAGTTTTTGGTACGAACTTCTGGGACACCCTGTATAGTTCAAAAACAACCTATATATTTAGAAACTCAACAAAATTAATGACTTCAGATACAACACTACATTTAAAATAACAATAGAGGCTCTCCATTGTTATCAATGCACAAGTAATATCTTCGTTTCAAATTTTCTAATGCGTCAACTTTTTCATTTGCAGTATAATCCATTTTAGTATAAGTACTGACCGCTAATAATAAATTAATAATTGTTTCATTTTGAAATGTCAGTTACGTAAGGGTAACCCTTTTGTAGTACCATCCGTCATTATAGAACAAAACTAATGCTACACAATGTTATACTTTTGTAATCAGAAAAGGCAGGTCTACTCGTTTGAGCTGAGTTTGATCTCCCCATTCCATTGAATTTTTTTATTGCAATAACGTCCCTGCTTCTATGATGTCGTCACAGATACCCTGTATACCTCGGATGAAATTACTGTAGATTCCAAAAAGATTACCCAATTTTCAAATAAACCTATTCGTTAATTCCTGAGCAACAGCCTGTAAAAAAATCTTGGGACACCCTGTATATTGTATATATCGTTCTTCAGATTATATCCTTTTGCCTTTGGTAAACACATTTGGTTTTATACAGTGTGGAAACCACTTATGGAATAAAATTCTTTATGTCTCTATTTTAGAAAATTATAAAAAAATGTCGAGACACGTCAACTTTTGAATTGAGTTGTGCGTTATGTAAACATAAATGTAAATGTACAGGGTGATTCACGCAAGTATGCCATAGTCGGTGTTTTTTTTTTAATGAAACACCCTGTATATTTGCATATTTTTGAAATCCTCTTAATGCACCGATTCCAACAAACTAAATAATGTATGGTCAATTATGAATTATACAGGGTGTAATTTTTATTTTACACATACATAAAATACCTGATGTATTTGAATTTAATACATTAAAATAAATGCTCAAAATGTTCTCCACCTAGTTGTTGGCAATGGCAATAGCACAGTCTCCTATAGAACTCCTCCTTAACTTTGTTTAAAGTTTGAGGTGAAATATTCCGTATTTCTGTAGTTATCCTGTCTTTGAGGTCTACAATGCTAGTTGGTTGTGTTGCATATACTTTGTTCTTGAGATAACTCCACAGAAATAAATCTAACGGCGTAAGGTCTGGCGATCTAGCTGGCCACTCAATAGTACCTCTTCGTCCAATCCATTTAATGGGGAAGATTTCATCTAAATAAGTTCTCACCATTGAAGCATAATGGGGTGTTGCTGGAACCAAACATTTTCATTCGGTAAGCTAGGATCTATTGCGTTGGGATATACGTTAGCCAACGCAGGAATAACTTCATTTCTAAGCATATTTAAATATTTTTCAGCTGTCAAATTTCCATCTATAAATATAGGACCAATAATATGGTCGCCTATGATACCGGCCCAAACGTTCACCTTTTAAGGGTACTGAGTATGTGTCTCACGCGTCCAATTAGGATTCTCTGCTGACCAATATATACAGTTCTGTCGGTTCACCTCTCCATTCAATGTGAATGTTGATTCGTCAGAAAAAAGAATGGTACCAAGAGCTATCTCATTTCTGTTCAGCTTATTCATCAAACTTTCGCAGAAATCCATTCTACGATCTGGATCGTCTTCTGTTAACTCCTGCACAAGAGTTAATTTGAAGTTTTTCTTTATGCAGACATCTTAGAAAAGTTGTATGACTAACATTATTTTCACGGGCAATTTGACGTGTACTTGAAGTTGGATTCTCTTCGACACTTAACAAAATATCCACTTTCACATCATCTTCAACGAAGTGTGGTTTTCTTTTCAATGGTTTGACATGTCCAAGTTCTCTGAATTGTGCATGAATTTTAGACACATTACTTTGTGAAATATTAGGCAATTCGGGATACCTGTGATTAAATAAGTTTGCCACTTCAACTTGACTTCTGCAGTTATCCCCGTACCCGATCATCATTAAAATCTCATTTCGGTGAGTCTCAGTTAAATATTTCATTGTTATGTCGACAAGGAAAGAGTGTTTGACAAAGATTTTACTTTTTCAGTATAAATTGTCAACACATCAACAACTGACAGAATAGAAAACAATCCACATTATTTACCGATTTTGTCTAATTATTGGCGCTTTTAGGCAATTTTTAGGTATTTATGATAAAATTCATGGGCGTAGCAGGTTTTGTTAAATATACAAATACGTCTAATAATTAGTTAGTTTAGATTTTTGATAAATCCATATTTAGCTAATTTAAAAAAGTACCAATATTTCAAATGTAATAAGTTATTAATTTTAAAATTTCACCCTGTATAATTCATAATTGACCATACGTTATTTAGTTTGTTGGAATCGGTTTATTAAGAGGATTTCAAAAATATGCAAATATACAGAGTGTTTCATTAAAAAAACAACGACTATGGCATACTTGCGTGAATCAACCTGTACATTTAAATGTATGTTTACATATCGCACAACTCAATTCAAAAGTTGAAGTGCCTCGGCATTTTTTTTAATTTTCTAAAATAATGACATAAATAATTTTATTCCATAAGTGGTTTCCACACTGTATATAAAATTGCCCGTATTTATTTATTTTAGATGACTTTTCTTTTTAACAATGCCTAAAAAAATGAATTATTGCATTTATAACTGAAAAAAGTTGTATGTAACAAAACATTTCCGAATCAACCATTGAACTTAGTCCGTATCTGAGTTCACAGGTGCAGTATAGACTTGATTACGACGCCAAAAAATGTTTATGGTGACTATAAACGGACGTAAGGAAAAAATCGTTTTTGGTATGATGACCCTTTTAATAAATATGATGTACCCCTGGTAGCTAGCATGATAACAAACATATTATCATTGCTAAATCCGGTTAGAGAGCTATGAACTTGACCAAACATTGGGTATTACCCATCCGTAAGAGAGGTCAATAATTTATTTACACGGTACAGTAACTCAATTATGTATCTATTATGTTCTTGATCTTATTTTTGCATAGTACAATCGAATCCTTTCATCTTCCTCTTGTTAATTATTTCTCAGCTTAATTTGGCATACTATACATATACAGCGTGTCCACGGATGGGGTATCGTATAAGTGAAAAATGTTTAACCCTTTCGCTGCTCAAGCCTGATATATTCGCAAATTTTTTTCGTGCCGTCAGTGCGCGAGACGTTTATATACGCAAGCACTAAGCAGTTATTTTTATGTTATGTGCTGAAATTGATTATTTCCGTTATCGTATGACGCTTACAACAAATATAAGACAAAGATTCGGCCAATAAAGACCAAATCACGTGACTTCATTTCTCACGTCTTGAGCACTGGGGACAAGTCACCAGGACCAGTATTCTTGAATAAGTGAAGTCAATACTGACCAGCAATCAGTGTCCTCCACCGATGAGAGTCAAATTTACTGTATTTTGACAATTTACTAAGCAAACGCCGAATGTTACTTTTAAAAAAAGAAGAAATTACCTAACCCCAAAAAAATATGATCTTAGTTTTTGTCACATTATAACACACATGCGCATGTTTCACCAGTTCCTTTCACATCACACATCGCTTGCTGTTCATCAAGTGAAGAGTGATGTGAATGAAAGATCCTTGCATCGTAAATACGAAACTGTCAAGTTTTCACGTGATGTGATCGTTCGTCAGTTCGTGAATCGTGGTCCAGTGGTCCAGATTTAGGTGTTATATTCCATTATGCATAGTACCCTCAGTACCCTGCTTCAAGCGGTACCACACTGTAATTAATTTTAAGTTTCCTGATAAATGCTTTATAATGTTTGTCCACGACCACCTAATAATAAGTCAATATTTTACCTCCTAACTAAAGGTATATGGTACCCACCAATATATCAACTGTCGTGAATTATGGTTCATAATACACTGTAGTGTATTATGGTTCATAATTCACGACTAGAGATGGGGGAACAATATGGAATAAACTATTAAATCTGTGTATTTTGTTCAGGAAATTTGTTTCTGACATATATCGTATCTATAAAATATTGTAATTTTTAGTATTGATACTTTTCATAACGATATTTTCTAATATTAAGTATTTTAAAACAATATATTTATAACGGTACGTTGTATTGATACTTTCTACAGTATCGCCCATCTCTATATATGTCAAATTATTTGAAGTAGCTGCCACAACATTTTGAGGTTAGTAATATGCCAAATCGCTACTGACTTTTATTTATTAATAAATAAATTAAGTGTCGTGGACAAAGTATAGTATTCTACTCGCAATTTATGGCCATAATTCACTTGGGTGACTTGCGTCACGAGCCGCAGGCGTCGTGAATTATGGCTATCATAAATTGCTCGTTTAATAATATACTATTATATTTACAAGTATAATAAATGTTATATTTCGATTTCTACGTTTTTATAGCGTTTGCGGACATATACGTTTGGAGCAGTTTGGTGACGAATTACCGTGTTTGAAAATATGGTTTTTCGTGTACGTGCTGCTCCAGACGGATTTATTCGCAAGCGCTGAATAATTGCGCACTGGT